>JAZGTJ010021173.1:0-10031 GCA_036877575.1 Botia almorhae
GTGCAGTGTGTTTTGAAGCCTTTTTTAAAGTCCCAGCTCATTGCATTGGCAGGATAATAGCTGGTGAAGGCCTTGGAACTGTGGCACTCTTGTCATGCCATCAGCCATTATGCCAATATTGTTAGGATATCATTTTTATGTGACTTTAAAGTGGTTTGTCTTATAGCATTAAAGGAAAAGTGTTTTCCCCCAAACATTTAACAGCTGAATTACTGCACAGATGTTGCAGAATTGGATGGGTTAACAGACCTCTGTTTGTATTGTTATAGTTTCAAAATAACCTTAATAACATGTAATGTTTTAAATAAACTTATAATGATTTGTAATGCACACAATGTAATTGGATAATACAGTACTATATAAACATTTACTGTAATGCCAGAAGAGTCTGGTTCTGGTTTCTCTTCCACTATCTAAATAACTATGTGTTCTGTCCATGCTACAGTCACAGCTTAGGACACTGGTTAAAAAATTGTGTTCCGAGCACCCATGAGCAAAAATGACAAAATGTAAGTCTCAAACTTATAAGGTCGCATGTGGCAGCCACGGAACTGCTTGTAAAATAAATGGGAATGCTTACGGATAGCTCATTCCAGGCATTATACATTATATAGACCTCCTTGGTCTATTCGGAACCAATTTCCCATATAAGCAACAAAGCTGTCAACCCATCAAGCTGCATAGCATCTATACAGGGAGTTGATGCATGGCATCTATCTTGAGGGAAAAAACACCTTCCTATAGCATAAAATACCGCTTCAAAAAAGAAGTATAAAGTATAAACACAGTATTAAGTCAAACACAGCTCTACCTTTCCACAACATCTCTGAAGAGTCTCAATTGGGTTTCTTTCTCAGGCAAAATAAACAGTCACTAAACATGTAACACTGCATAAAAAATAATTATGTAACCCAATTAGTTAAAATATTTGGACTAACGAACTAAGGCATTGTATTACTTTCAAAAACTAACATCACTCTCTGGTTGGGACACTGTGTTAGACTGAAGATTATGTAGGATACAGTAGGACAGAAAATAAAACTTAAGACAGAGTTAAGACAGGATTAGGGAATAGAGTAGGATTTTGGGGTCTGTCAGCCCTCTGCCAGCCCTTACCTGGCCCACTCAGGCGATGGGGCAGTTCTGTCAAGCCTAGACGGACAACAGAACTGATGGTGACTGTGGCTTTTAGTAGGCTGATGAGAACTGAAGGTTGATGAAAGATGAGTGAGTGTGGAGCAACTGGAAGATGAGTGTAGTCTGACACCTCTGAGGGGGGGGGGAGAAAGGGACAGATAGAACGAGGGAAGAAAGAGGAAGAACAAGGAGAAGAAAAAAGTGGAGAGAAAAAAGTATACAGAATTGGGCAGAGAAAGAAGTAGAAAGCAGACAGTAGCATGAGACAGCAACATACAAACATAAAAGCACTTCATATACAGTACAGTCAGCTGATCAGACATTATTGGCTATCAGTGTTAATATGTTATAGCATATCAACTCAAAAATGGGTGTTAGCAGCAAATATACAGCTCAAACCTTTACCGTTACAAACATGAGCAAAATGGAATAAGGAACAATAAGAATGGACAATATGGCAGACGTGTTGAAGAGAATGCAGCATTACGATAAAGCATGTTTTCAGTAATGGTAGAAATGTAGTATTTACAGTCAACCATGACTTCTTTATTCATTGAGCAAGTGTCCACAGTTAGCAAGTAATATTTAACTGATCATGTGATCTCAACATGGCAGCTCCCATGAGGCAAACCGCTCCTTGTAAAATACAACAGCTCTTCAATAGGCTACTGATATGACTAAACTGATGTGATTCATTTACTTTTAGGGTAAAAAGTTTTTAATGAGGGAAAAAATAATAGACTTTGTATGTTAATATGAATTATAGCTGTAACAGCCATTCAAATGTCATATTGTGAAATAATGGTCACCATGCTGATATGTAAAAAAAGCATTGTGAGGTGGGTGAAAGAGAAGTATCAGAGAGTGAGACAAAGAGAGAGAGAGAACTCTAAAGCTACTACACTACCACCACACCAGTGGCTTATATAAACTAACACAGAATGGAATCTGCATATTATATAAGTTATATTGTGTGTATTCATTGTGTTCATAAATTCATTGTGTGTAGTAATTGCCTCCTTTAATGCTTTCTGCCTTTTCATATGCACCGGTGATATCTGATATTTATTTGACATTCTGAAATGTTCAACATGCTGAATATATGCTTCTATCTGTTTTCAATACAGACGGCCACCAAAGATTTCCACAACACCTCCACAGAAGAATTAGTGAAATAGCCTTCATTAAAAACCTGCATCTATTTCCATAAAACAACTGGTCTGCGTGACTCACTCTGTCTGTAACATGTTAACTCTTTAAAAGGGCTTTAGAACCCACCATATCACACCGTGATCCAAACCCTTTCAGTTTACCATGGAAACAACATCATGTGACACGAAATGTGTATGTTCCTTCTAGCTGGTGTTGCCGAGAGCAGCTCCATTCTAAAGAAGATTAGAGCATGTGATAATGAGCTGGCTATCATGTACTGTAGTATTATTAAACCTCAGACATCATTAAGAAAATACCTGCGTTATTTACAGAACAATGATATTGATAAACAGAGAGGTATTAAAATCACAAAGGAATTTCATCATGAAAGCATAGAATATTAAGTCTGTACTATTTTATGTACCCACTTATCACCATTTTAAGCCTTTAGCAATACAAATTCTTCTGTGAGGTGCCACTAGCATGTATAGCAGGATATGTTTAGGTTCCATTGGTTTGACAGAACTCTAAAGTTCGTCCTCAGACAGTGTCAGTGACACTTCACTGAATGCTGCCTGCATCATTCCAGTCATTTAAACTGGACTCCAATGTCTATAAATTAATGTCTGACTGCAAAGTACATTCTGTTTCAGCCAGACGGCAGGATGCTTCATTGACCATGGTCTGCATCCCTGTGGCCAACTCTGTTTGGACTTCATGGAATATTAATCCTTCACCTTACAGTTCAAATACTGCCTTACTGACATCCTAAATAATTGCATAATTCTTGTAGTCAATGAACACTTCTTGTGTTACACATAACATGTAACAGGATAATATTTAGCACATAGCATGTACCTTTATTGTAATGACAGAGAAAGATGGGTTTTACTATCTAAACATCTTAGAGTTTTTTCCTCTCTTTTAGCTTGCCCCAATAAGGGTTTATTTACCATATCAATTATTTTAAAATCTATTATAAACAGAACCTAGTGTAGTGTAAAGCTGTATATTACAGTGCAGTGCAGGATAGTATAATGTAAAATTGTATAGTACAGTACAGGAAAGTGTAGTGTAGTGCACTGCAGCGTATGCCAGTGTAATGTAGGGTAGTGTGGTATAGTATGGTATTGTCAGGGTCCTGACATCCCCGGTGTCCTGTGCCAGAGCGTGATGTTTAGATGTTTAGGTTCTGGTTTCTTGGAGTCGGGATTTTGGAGTCAGGATCTAAACTCACGCTCTGGGTCTTTGTTTTCTGTGGAAGCACATGGCTTCTGTTTGTTTACATTTGTCATGTGCTCTCCGGTCGCGTGTCTTGACTCCGCACCCTTGTTTCCTCATTCTTAGTTGCTTTCGCGCACCTGTCTGCACTTGTTTTCAACCCTATTTAATGCCCTCGTGTTTGCTGTCCCATGTCGGTTCGTTGTCGATGTCTTTGTTCAAAGTCCGTAAATCGGTTGTCTGTGTTCAAAGTCTAAAGGTCCGTTAATGTTCTGAGGTAATGAGGTTTATTCTGCCTTCGTTCTCCATTTTGCCCCCCCGTGGGTTTTGTTTTCTGTTTTATGTAAATAAAGTATAGTATAGTATATGTGGCTCTTTTACTAAGAGTAATGCTGAGTCTTTAGACATTTATTCACTTTTATTATCACAGTAGTGAACACACACACACCGTGAACACACACCCGGAGCAGTGGGCTCCATTGCTGCGGCGCCCGGGAAGCAGTTGGGGGTTCGGTGCCTTGCTCAAGGGTCTCACCTCAGTCGTGGTATTGAGGGTGGAGAGAGTGCTGGTAATTCGCAATCTCCACCTACAATCCCTGCCGGACCTGAGACTCGAACCTGCAACCTTTGGGTTACAAGTCCGACTCTAACCATTAGGCCACGGCTGCCCCCTAAAGGAGCATACACAAGCCCCACCTGCTTTTATCGCCCCGACAGAATGGTGACCAAGTCTGATTTTTAAAATATTTCATTTATCTAAATGGCTTAGCTAGTCTACAAGTTTATAAGGGTATAAATTAGGCTAGCTAGATCGAAAAAGTGGTTGCACTGTTATAAAACCAGCTCAAAAATATGTGCTGTCAGTAGTTGCTACATGTATAACTTCAGGTCACAATTGGAGAAAATAAAAGTGCTGTAGTTTTATCACAAGTACAAAGCTAAAATAAAAGTGTTGTAGCTGCTGACAATTTCAAAACTAGAGGAAATAAAAGTGCTGTTGTTTCTGGTATAACAATATCAAAACTAGAGGAAATAAAAGTGCTTTAGTTGCTGTTACGTCACAAGTTCAACAATAAAAGTCAACAAAAAATAATTTTGTGAGAGGGGGGAGTTGGTTGATTTAATTTGCAGTGCGGTGAAACATTCACAACAATAGAATTTAGAAGGAAAAAAAATAATTTAGAATTATGCGATAGATGGAAGACCACTGGGGTTAGGGAGAATACAGCATCAGAATCAGACAAGAGAGGTTCAGCTCCGTATTGGCGCCCTCCATTCAGAGAAAATTTGTTTCTTTATAATTACATCCCCTTACCATGCTGTCATCCTTGATCTCCCCTGGCTAGGTATTCATAACCCCACTATCTCCTGAAAGGAGGGTCAGATAACCCAGTGGGGAGGTACCTGTTTCGGTCAGTGTATTACTCAGGTGGTTTCTCTCAAGAGATCAAAATTTCTGATAATCACCAGTCATCCTTGCCTTCCGTCTATTCCAATTTAATTGAGGTTTTTAGTGAACAAAAAGCTTCCCAATTACCTCCTCATAGACCCACCGACTGTGCTATTGAACTCAGAATTCAGGGAACTCATTCATACAGGTAGACTATTTATTTGAGTCTAAGGCAATGAAATTGTATTTTGAGGAGGAACTAAGTAAAGGTTTTATGCATCCCTTGAATGCATCCTACCCTGCGTCGGTAGGATTCTTTTTCGTTAAAAAGAAGGATGGCGGTCTACGTCCGTGTATCGATTATAGAGGTCTCAATGACGTAACTGTTAAATTTGGCTATCCTCTCCCATTAGTACCAGTTGCATTAGAACAACTCAGACAAAATTAAATTTTACACTAAGCTAGATTTACACAACGCACATAATTTGATTCGTATCAGGGAGGGTGATGAGCGGAAGACTGCATTTTCCACAACCAGTAAGGCAACCCTCCTAAGATGTTCCCCTGAGCATTCTTTTCGAGGAAGTTGTCGCCCACTGAACGCAATTATGATGTGGGCAATCGAGAGCTAGCTATAAAATTAGCTTTAGAAGAATGGCGACACTGGTTAGAAGGGGCCAATCATCCGTTTACTGTGCTCAGATCACAAAAACCTCATGAATCCACATTTATGAATCTTCCAGCTCCGGTCATCCTGGCATTACAGCTACCCTTCATTTAGTAAAGAACGGCTATTGGTGGCCTTCCCTTTCCGCAGATACCATTGACTTTGTACAGAACTGTTCAGTGTGTCACACCTTTAAGGCTCCTAAACAGCTGCCGGCTGAGTTACTACAGCCATTACCCACCCCTCTCCGCCCTTGGTCTCACATTTCCTTAGATTTTATCACTGATCTACCCAACTCACAGGGTAACACCACAATTCTAACTGTCATTGATCGTTTCTTCAAGTCATGCTGCATTATTCCTCTCCCCAAATTACTCACCGCCTTAGAAACCGCTGTAACCTTATGCAACTTTGTGTTACATTTTTATGGTCTTCCTGAAGACATTGAAAGGCGAACCGGAGGAGAACTTTGAGAATCATTTTACCTGTTTGATCACCCATGTACGATTTGGATTGTTTACCGTTTCCATTGTCTGCTGCCTGTCCCGACCTTTGGATTACCTTACTGTTTGAGATTGTTTGCTGCCTGCCCCGATTCTTGCCTGGTTATTGTTTATCATTTTGTCTCATCTTTAATATTGTTGTTTGCCTGTTGCTGACTTTTGCCTGCTTGACCACGATTTAAAATAAAACGCTGCAAATGGACTCTTCATTACAGTCCTTATTAAGCTGTTTTATATTTATGTATGCATATACATGCGTATGCAACCAAGTGTGTGAAGTCAGTCTGAAAAATCAGGTCTAAAAAGAAATAGAGACACAAACATACAGAAAAAAATTTAAAATCATGTTATATATTCATTACCAGCTGAATTCAGCCACACACTGTCATAACACTTCAACACTTTTTTTCTGTAATTGGTCTCATGAGAATGAAGCTGTTTCATTACAGCCTGCATAAAAAGTATGAAAAAACTTTGAGACATTCATAATATTTGCCCGTTCAGCAATACCAAGGAAAAAAATTAATGCTAAAACAACCTTTATGAAGTCAAAGAAAAAACACCTATGTCATAATGCTTTGATGCCTATAGCAAAATGAAAGAGGAAATTAATAAATGTTAGGGGTGTAACAATATTCTAAACGAATAAACACAATACACCACCAACGGTATATACCACGGTACTCTCATGTTAAACCGAACACCCCCAACCCCTTACTGCCCCAAACCCAGTCTTGGCCCATTGTTGAGTTTGATCCCACTTTACCTTATGTTTTTTTTACCTTATGTTTACCACAAAGTTTTCTTTCTTGACATTTGATTAAATAGCAATTAGTACACAACTAATAGGAGCTGTATTTGTTTGTAAATGTTATACACCTGGGTTTAAAATTTAGTGCAGGATTAAGGGTATTGTGCACATATTTTTCTAACCACAAATTTCATGCTAATAATCCAAGAAATTTCCGTAAACATTTATGAACTTGTGAATTAAGCCACACAGATCAACTTATCAAACAAATCCATTTCTTTCGGTCTGTAATTTTATAATCAGCGTGAGTCACCGTTTTTTTTCTCTCGTCCACTTATTTTTGAACATAGATTGCAATGTAATGCTGCTGACAGTTTACAGCGAGTTGAAACAAAAATCAGTCACATTTAAAATCACCTAAATCAGACTACATGACACCACTTTACAATGCATATGTCACATTTCTGCATATATTCATACATTGTCTTTAATATACTGTATATATAATGTACCTCAGAAGATAAATTACTGTAAGAAACAAGGTTCTCTCTTTCAGGGTCTTCAATGCATTTTCACAACTCTACATATAAATCAACATACTGTGCTGGGAAACAAGTGTGTATAGTTATAGTAATGTATAGTATGACATAGGCCTATGGCTTGTTTACAGACAAATCGCACAAGTATTATTATTATGAACTATTACTATGAACTTAAAAGTAAATCTAGTTTTCTTTAGCATTGCTAGTGCCATGCCATGATTCCTGCTCCTACAGCAAACTGAACCAAACCGTGGCATTGGCATATTGCTATACACATAATAAATATACAGCACAGAAATATTTTGTTTTTAAAGCAAAGTATGGCTAATGTTCTCTAAAGGTTCTCTCAATGTTAACAAAACCTGTTCTTGCAGTAACATTAGTTTAACTTGTTACATTACATTACTGTAACATTATATATCATATACTGTATATCAAAAACATTATTTTAAAGTTGTTAGTTGAGCAAAGTGTCACAGAATTAAAAAGTTTAAAATAATGTCTTATAACCAAACAGTAATGTTAATACACTGTCTAAAAAACTGGATGTTTTTAACATTCCTAGAACTAATATTTGTTAAAAAATTGTTAGCTGGGTATCTGTCTAGATGTTTTATGACAGGACCTGAATTAAAGGCAGAGAGAGAGAGACAGTCAGTCTCCAGGGTGAGTGCTTCCAGTGAGAAAGATTACATAACGCCAACAACGAGAGCTTTTCTTGAGAGCCACATTTATTACCTCTAAAGCACAGGATGCATCTGTCTGCTAAAGCCCAGGTAATGAACTCACCTGAGGGGCTTTACTTTCCATCTCACGCACACACTTGTGCGTACAGGCTCAGCTTCTCAACAGCTCACAGATAAGCCTTGATTACCATCTCGTTCTTGTCACACTTAGCTGTAATTAAAGATAGACACTTTAAATCTTCTTTACAGCAGATCTCTCTATTTTGATTCCCCAGTTCCTCCACACTTTCCTTTATCTTCTCCATCCCTCAATCTTTCTAGCACCCCACTGCCTGTGTTTACTTTGGCATCCTGTAGGGTCAGAGAATTGGTCTCGGTGAAAAAGAGAGATAGAGAACATTGCAGGTTGAACGGCAGAACTCAAAACTTAGTAAGTCCATTGCCTAAACATCATTTTCGGGTGAGTGAGTGATTGATTTTTAAGTTGGAATTGAAAATCTGGTGAGCTGTCTACCTAGACAGCATTTTTGGACATAATAGATGGGTTTGAACATTTCATGGGAAGATCCTAACTCACAGCCTGGTTAGCTGCCAATCTGTTCAGCTTTTTTTGGCATCACAGGTTTGAACATTCAATTTGAATGTCCCAACTCATACTGAGCTGCCAACATAGATCGTAGGCAGGGTAGGAAATCAACTTTGTTCCAACAGCCACAGTAGCCGGAGAATGAAGATTTTACAAGTCACTTTGATTTTGTACTAGTCATTTGTTCTTATTAAAAGTATATAAGTATATATATGTGTGTGTGCGTGTGTGTGTGTGTGAAGTTGACAAAAAATTAAATCCCAAATTACATTGAGTCCTTTTTGAAATAGCTAAAAAAACAAAAAAAGTGATATAAGAATCCAGTTCACTTCACATTTGCACTGTCGCTGGCCTTGTAAATGGACTCAGATCTCATTTTCATTATGGGTCTCAATCCATATTGTGTTCAGAACATAAACGGCAAAGCGGCTTGGTTTGTTCTTTTAACAAAAATACTCTAAGCACAGATCCCACACACTGACACTTTTCATTTGAACATTTGATGTGAATTTCCAAACTCAAAACTAATCTGCCTACCAAGGATTTTTGGGCATCATGGGGCCCATTTTAATGTTCATATCAAATGTTTAAATTCAAAACCATTTGAAGATATCTGTGGTCATCAGGTGTGTTTTAAAGAACAAATGATGTTTCCATTAAACTTAATACCTAATGTAGTGAGCCTCCTAACTACACAGCAATTTTGAGCATCATCCGAACTCTTAACCTAGGAAGTTGCACGCCTTGACGAATTTTTTATGCATTGCCCAAACTGAACTTAAAACCTAGTGAGCTGCTACCAAAAATACCCTTTAGGTAGGCAGCTTACTAAGTTTTTGAAACATAGCCAGAAAGTGAGTGAGGTAGAGCAATAGAGAGAGAAAAATCCAGGGATGAGCAGCAGGACAAGTGGAGAAACACCTACACAGCGAATAGCTTTTGAGGGGAACACAGGATGGAGGTTTGGAAGCACACAGGACGACATAGAGGGGGCTGAAGGACAGAACTAGGACTTCACACAGAGTTGGAGAGGAGAGTAGGTGGAAAAAGAGAGAAAACACAATTAAAAAAAGTCTGCAAGAGGCCCTGTGGGGGCGGCTAAGGGCAGCAAAAGACAGAGAATGGGATATATATCTAAAATGATCGGTGTCAATGTGTGGGAGCACCTGTGCATATTAGAAGAATAAAGGAGAGTGAGAGAAGAATGAAAATAAGACAAAATGCTAAAACAGCACAGAGAATAATTGAAGTAAGAGAGAGATGGGATCATTGCTCTGGAAAGCAGTCAATCAGATTAATGGAGACCTACAGCATATGGTCTGCATATCACATTATACTGACAGCCAGAAACATCCCGATAACATACTGTATACACACAGCCAAGGGCGTAGATTTG
>JAZGTJ010021174.1:0-10031 GCA_036877575.1 Botia almorhae
TTTTTTCCATCCTGGTTTTCCTACAGTGGATGTAAAGACAGATGACAGAGCCAAGATGAGTGTAGCTGCCAAGATGTCTCTGTTTAAAGTAGGTGAAACAAGACCCCGTCGTATCTATTTAGCAACTGCTGCAGCCTGAATAGAAAAAAGGTCATTACCATGGATGGAATGGAAAAGACCCCTAAAAATGCTCTTTCTAGGACACCCACACATACTGTATATACACACACCCTTGTGGGGACTTTTTTCCATGCACGCTAACTGTTCTTAATATAAGCCACTCTGTAACCTTTTTGACATTTTTAGATATGAACTCAGACATGTGTGAAGTCATGTTTTATCATGGATATTACTCTACATCCTAAAATCCACATTTTGTTATTATTGTGCTTCATGTTTCTTAGAGCAAAGCCTTATTTTTGTTCTAAACATTTTTAGTTGAACTGTCCCTTTAAATTTTGTGGGGGATTTTGTTCACCAAGCTAAGTACATAATAAAACAAGATTAGTTATCTGACTCTCTTTTCTGATCCTTTGGTCTATCTGTTATTGGGTTGTAGTTAGTAACAGGAAACCCAGAGTGTTTGGTTACAACATGACGCACAGGGTTTCATTGGTTACTATGACTTCCATAACCAGGCTGCCCAGTGCAGATGGTATTTTATTCATCCGCCTAATGACCTAATAGCTGCAAAATAGCATTTCAATAGTTTGGGTAGAAAAAAAGTGTTTAAACCTCATATTCTTAGAGAACTATAAAAATAGATATAGCGGTTAACCTGTGATTTGTTGGCAGAATTTGGTTAAAATTTTACTTTAATTTACTTCAGTTTCTTTATTGATGCAATTACTTACATATGTTGCCGTCTTTTCTTAACTATCCTCCATTTAACACCTTCTGTTTAATTGTCAGGAGTTGGAAAAGACAGCTTCACCTGGGGCCTCTTCATTCCTCAGACCCCGTTCCAGTTTCCATGACCGCAGAGTTCGCCGTGGCAATGACACTCGGGCACTCACTCAGCCAATCACCTTTGAAGAAACAGTGACGGCAGTGAGGTGGGCAGGACATCTTTGAACTACAGTAACAGAATAATTTCCTGCAGCTATTTTAAAGTTCACAGCAAAATAAAAACTCATTACACACACCTTAAAAATTATCACCTTAAGAAGTTGCTCTGAGGTTAAAAACATGCAGTCTATATTGGAAAATTGATAAACGTTAATAAACAGATTCACTGTTCATTCTGTCTCCTTCACTCTCACCCAACTGAAGTCCTCAGTCAGGTGAGTCACAGCCTGTACAAACTGAGCCTGAGATAGAAGATGATGCCAGCTCTAAGCTATCTATGAGTGAGAAACTGGCTCTCTTTAACAAACTGTCTCAGCCCGTAATGGGCGCTGCTGGCAGTCAAATGGGAGATAGTGGCTCTCTAGAGGCCAGTGAGAGACGCAGACAGAAAGGAGCACGTTACCGCACACAGCCCATCACTATGGATGAGGTCAATTTGGTAAGTGTATTTGGTGCATGTACACATAGGTGTGTCTGTGTGTATAATTACTGAAAGTAATCTATGTTTGCCTTTTGTGGAGTAACTGTTTAATTAGGTCAGTGTATGTTGAACAGTATGAATCTGTGTTACAGACATTGTTGAAAAGACGACTTTAAATAAACCAGCATGAATTTATATGCTGGTTCAGGCTGGTTTATGCTGGTTTGTGCTGTTCAGGTGGTGGATTAGCATCATGCTGTTCAAAACCTGACTAATGGAGCCAATTGGCCTTCTTTAAGTTCTAGAGTACCTTATATTTTGTTCTTTATGAGTAAGACGTTACTTACTCTTTCTTTCACTTTTAGCTTCAGAAAGGACCTGTTCAGCTTCCTCATCTCCATCTGTCACCTCATCTCTCTGACCGACAGCAGACTCTGTCCATCAATCTTAAGCCCAGTGAAGTACGTCTGAACTCCTCACAGGAGCAAGGTTCCTCCTGTGAACTCACTACTGCAGCCAATCAGAAGCCCACAGAAGTGGGCAGCTCCCAGAATGCATTGCAGCGAGGCACTGGGATCAAAGGCATTCTAAAAAAGAGCAGTTCAGAGGGAGTGATGTGGAAAAATGAAACTAGGGACAGGGATTACCTGAATGGACAGGAGCAGAATGGGGGAGAGAGGCTACAAGAGAAGAGAGACAGAGAGATAAAAGAGGAGAGGTGTGAGTCCATGCCTCCAATTGATCCATCTGTAGCTCCACTCTCGGATGCTCCTTGGAGGCAGAGGGCAAGGAAGGATGGCTTAACTTCCTCTGTCAGAACACGAAGATCTGCTCCCAACCCTGGGGAACGTCTGTCTCTACCAGAGGAGATGCTGGCCCAGACCCAGATTATGGAACATAGCAGTGTATCATCTATAAGTGACAGGTTCTTTGTCTTTTCTGTTACTTTTTAGCTATACATTTGTTATTTTTTACTATAGAGATTTGTTAGTTGACTGCTTTGCTGCATACCCTTAGAGAATGATACAATAACAAGTAAAACCAAATATTTTCATAGGCTGACAGAATCAGAAGGGGCTGAGAAAGAAGAGGAGAGACAAGGTGCTGGAGAAAGTTGCAATATGACAACAAGCAATGGGCCACAGGTGTGTATGTGTTTTAAACTAAATTAAATGAACAGTTACCCCAAAACATTCTGACATACTTTTCCAACTCTCATGTTCCAAAAAGTATGACTTTTTATAAAGCTAAAAAATTTATTTAAATATGCAGGCACCTGTTTTCCCTATAATATAAGTGTATAAACAAGCATACTTTTTGCAAATGACTACAAATGACTCTAGCAAAAACAAAAAAACACTGAAACCTGAATGTGACCTAATAAGGCATCTGGCCAGAAAGCACTCAGAAACACGTCTTTGTTTCTCATAGGCAACCGTTATTAGCTGCTAGCATTTGTCACCCAATGACCAAACCTTGACCCTTTGGTGTGAGTCTGCAGTTTACAACAGGTGTCATTAATATTTGCTCAATGTTTTTCCCTATGGTCTCTTCACTGCCCCCTGCAGGATGAGTCTGTCACAGCTGAGTCTACAGTCCAAGCTCAATGTTGGGTAAGTGGCTTGTGTGTGTTTGTGTAATACAAGTTTTTAAATGACCAGATAGTGTTTCTTATAGTGTCACTGTGTTTGTTTTGTGTGTTTATCAGCTAGTCCTCTCTTTTTTTCTCCTCAGGAGCCTGTGTTCTCCTCTGTATACTTTCGTTGTAACTCCACACCTCAATACATGATGTGTTTCAATGAGGTGAGCATTTTTAAGCACTGTTCATTAGTTTCTTTATTTTGTTGTATAATGTAAGATTAATGTAATATTATAGTATATTATAATATTATATATAGTATATTATATATATTATATAGTATATAATATAATATATAGTATATTATAGTATAATGTAATATTATAATGTATATAATCAAATTTGGCTCAACTAGTATTTTCATCATTATCAATAACACAGGGTCCTCATTTACATAATGCATCACTGATTTTCTTCTTTGTCTTCTCTTGTACTCCCTCCCTCATTCTCCAGAGGAGTCTTTCTTATGAAGCTCAGGAGGTTTCCTCTCCCTCTCAATCCCAACCGCAGGCGAAGGGGAGAGTCAAGGTATCTTCAAAATCTTTTGCAGTTGAATACACAAGAAGTTGATATTGAATACCATACATTGTAGACAAATTTCAAAATGTGGCCAGTTAGTTAGTCCAAAAAAATCCCAAATAAGCCAAAGCATCAAGATTTGCACGCTTTACAAACAGACATTTCGATTGAAGTAAAACCACTACAGCGTTCATGTACCTGGTCTGCAAACTCAGACAAGGAAATTGCAACAGTAAAAGCCTCAAAGCTGTTATAGTAAATATTAACACTCTAGGAAGGTTAGAGGTCATATCTACCTGTTGTTTCAGACATAGACTTACATTTACACATTTGGAGATTTTTACCCAATGTGACTTACAGTGCATTCAAGTTACACATTTAATATATATATTAAGTATATGTATATGTGTTCCCTGGGAATCAAACCCACAATCTTTGTGTTGCTAACGCAATGCTCTACCAACTGAGCTACAGGAACACTAGATCTAAAAGATCTGTTTCTCCTGTATTTCAGGGAAGCTGTGAAGAGGAAGACTCTCACAAACTTGTTATTACAGAGACACAAGCAATTGTCCCAGCTGACTTCCAACTGTGTGCCTCTGAGACAGCTGAAGAGCTTGTGACCTCTGAACTCTCTTCACTGCCAGCATGTCAGACTACTGGAGGAGAGACAGAGTCTGACCTGAGCACTCTCTGTCAAACAGACACGCCAGTGTAAATCCCACATCTGTGTGTGTGTGTATCTCAGTATGTGTAGTACTGGTGTAATGCTGTTTGTTTGTGTGTATTCAGTTTGAGTTCAGCTGTAGCTGAGCACAGGCGTTCAGTACGGCCGTCCCGCAGGACACAGGGGTCACGGAATCCGTTACGCGCTCTTGCCTCTCGTGAAGATATCCAGCAGGACTTTATGCAGATGGAGGAGAACAGTCAACTGGAGAATAACAGCGGTCAGTCAGTCAAGCCTCCAAAGAAACGCTCTAGAAATACTGAAAGATACAGTCTTTTACTTTCCAGCCTTACTTATTAGAGTAGACTTACTGTTTTACTTCTTTTTCCCAAAGATATGAAAAACTCTAACGGCATCACAACTGATGTCACTTCCTCTGGAAAAGCCAGCAGACCCACAGTGCCATACAACAAACTGATGCTCATACAGGTTAAAGGTATGATGCTGTTTTTTAGGGGTTTTTATTTAATTACAGAGGCCTCATAATCCTGCAACCACTTAAAAATGATAAAACAAAAACAGTTATTGAGCGAGTACATAACATATCAGTGTTTAAAACTCTGTCCTTACTTTATCCCAATTCATAGGGGTAAGCTTATATTAATTATTTATTTTTGGGTGGGTCGGATTTCGCGGGAAATGTCAGTTTAGCTTCATTTGACTTGGTTTAAAGAGAGATGGCGATAGAAAGGCAGAAGTTACAGATTGCAACTTGGATTGCAAAAATGCTTCTGTTTTGTTTTTTCTTATTTAATGTACAGATAATCATTATTAAAGCATAGCAATTTGAGTGAAAGGTTAAAAAGGGGGAAAACAATAAAAATTATGTTTTTGTGATTTCTTCATAATGTAACCAATATCTAAATTCTGTTTTTGCAAGTTCCCTAATATATCTGTGAAGGTTAAGTTATATGGTTATGAGGTTATATGTTATAGGTATATGTTATGAGTAATGTGGGTTAATGTGTGTCTGTGCCTGCAGGATGGAGGCAAGTGCAGGTGCGTTTGGTGGAACCCATCACTCGCTCTCTTAACAGTGGTGATTGCTTTCTGCTGGTCACACCCTCACACTGCTTCCTCTGGACTGGAAAATTGTCCAACACCGTTGAAAGAGAGAAGGCGTCTGAAGTGGCCTCCTTGATTGTGACCCAGAGGGATCTGGGTTGCCAAGCGACTGCCGTCATTCATCTGGATGAAGGTGTAAATACAGACAGCCTGCAGGCTGCAGAGTTCTGGAACCTTCTCGGGGGACGGACAGAGTATAAAGGCAAGAACTGTTTAATGTAACCTCAGGCCACAGTCTTTCCTACCATAGACACTGTTGAACAATCTTGTAATCTTCTTTTATTTCCAAATCTACTCAAAAAATGACATTTATATGTGTGTTTGGGCCTCCCTCTGCAGGTCCAGACAGTGCTGATGATGATGAAAACTATGAAAAATTCATATCAGAGTCAAACTGTATTTATAAGCTCCAGGGAGACAGACTTAGGCCTCATGAGCAGGGCTGGGCCTCCATGCCACACCTCTGTCTGCTAGACTCCTCTCAGGTCTTTATCTCAAGCCATACTAATAATGAAAGCTTACTCTGTGTACTCACACTCTGCGTACAGTGTCCACGTTTCTACAGTGTGTACTATAATTATTAGAGGCTGAGTAATACTAAAGAATAACACTAGTTACATGTAATTATTGTGTTTACAGCTTGTGATTACATATACATTGTTACTGCTTTTGATATGTACATTTTACATTATACTTAATTATCAGTTAGTATAATGCATATTATAATTTCAAAAATCTGTATTCTGTAACCAGCATCTGACAAGTTATTACTTTGATATTTTTATTTCTCATATGATTGCTAGCAGAATTTGTAAGGTTACGTGTTTGGTCTTTAAATCGTGCATTATTATAGCTTTGGTGAACGTTTTGCTTGAATGTGACATGACAAACTGTTGAACTGGTTTCGTGTTTTCAGACTCTGCTGTTTGACTTCGGCAGTGAGCTCTATCTGTGGCATGGGAAGGAGGTTGGGCCGAGTGAGAGGAAACTGGCTCTTCAGTTGGCTCAGCAGGTCTGGGATGGAGCTTACAACTACAGCAACTGCAAGATCAACCCTCTGGATCCCTCTGGTGGCCACAGTCAGAAGTAGGTTCACTGACAAAAGAGCATATTCACATACCATAACTATACATACAATTATAAAAATCATTTATGGATAAACTAAATATAAGACTTTTGAATTGAAGCAGAATATGTCATCAGAGCATAACAGTTGAAGTTAAATAAAAAATATTTAAGTTGTGTATTCTTGTGTGTGTGTGTGTGTGTGTTTGTTCAGGCAGGGTACTGGTCGGCCAGACTGGGCAGTTTTTGGACGTGTGTTTGACCAAAATGAGACGGTACTGTTCAAAGAGAAGTTTGTTAACTCATTTGAACAAAGAAATGTGCACAAGAATCACACTTCTCCTTCCAAACAAGAGGAGGTCCAGGTGGGCAGATGAAGCAGACATCTCTGTATACATTAAGAAATGATGACATCCATATCTCATCTTACTCCTATCAACACGTTTTATACTTTTGATTCATTTTATATTTATTTATATTATCCTTTTTCACCCTTTATATGTTTTCTATGTGTTCTCTAGTCTCCCTTGCTCAACTCCTCTGCCCAATCAGTGCTTGTTGAGCAGTGGTCATGTGATGCCAAAGCTCTCTTTGGTGGTGCCTGTTCCTCAGGGTTGTTGCAAATCGTTCTGGATGGTGTGGATGTAAAAAGGGGGCGGGACCTGGTCACCTTGAGCAATGGCCAACAAGCAGAGTTACGTACTGTAGCAGTACGAATGTGCCTTGTTTTGGAGGGTGAAGAGCGTGAGGTAGACCCAGGGAGTATTGGGCAATTTTATGAGGACAACACATATGCTGTATGCTGGACATACAGCCTTAAATCCATGGGTGAGTTAGAGTGTGTTAAAATTAAAGATACAGTTTTTATGTATTTTAAATGTTTTAATTTTAATGCATGCTTTGTGTATGTGTACATTTTTTTTAAAATGAATGTATACCTGCCCAAATAAATTTTTTATTGGTTAATTTGGTTTATTAATTTTATTGGTTAATTTGGTTTATTCACAGTGGATCAGATGGCAGGAGCTCAGGAAAGCTCTGGCCTTTTCATCTGGAAGGGCCGTCATTCAAATATCAGTGGGCGGGACCTGTCACCAGCACTAACCAAACAGTGTAGTTCTCAGATTTTTGTAAAAGAAGGGGAGGAGCCAGCCTGTTTTTTGCAGCTGTTCCAGGGAGGAATGCTCATTTGCAGACATAGTGTCAGGGAAACAGGTCTGTTTTTTGTGGTATTAACCCCCTTCTATTAACATAGCTTTATAGAGTTGTTTAGTCTTTGAATAGTTAAGACTTTATTTACTTCTGGACTTTCTGATGTGAGAAAATCCACTGAAGTTTGCACTAACCTGTCAGTACACGCCTGTGTAATTTAGGAGGCTGGCGTCTGTTCTGTGTGAGAGGTGATGTGCCAGTGGAGGGCAGTCTACTGGAGGTGGAGCCCTTCTGCTCCAGCCTGAGGTCTCGTGGTTCTCTGCTCCTACTAAACAGCCAGAAGGGGGCGGTCTACCTGTGGCATGGCTGCAAAGCCCACACCAAAGCCCGTCAGGTGGCCAAGCAGACTGTTTATCGCCTTAAAGAAACGTAAGATTTTTTATGACACAGAAATGTTTGCAAAGCAGTTACAGATAATGAGAATGGATGATGTCATTTCCAGATATGCGGATCTGATGTCTGAATGTAATTGATGTAATGATTAGGTGCCCACCTGAGTTAGGCCTGAAAACTGGCAGCTTTGTGAATGTCCAGGAAGTGGAGGAAGGGAGAGAACCAGCCGAGTTCTGGAATGCGATTGGGCCACAGGACAGGAAGTCGTATGACTGCATGTTACAAGGTGTGACTTAATAACCTGAGCACGTAACCCCTCAAACTTGAACATTTGCAACCATTTTCATGTCTGACTGCACAAGTGTCGTATGCTTCGTATTTCTTTTAGATCCTGGTAAATTTAATTTCACTCCCCGCCTTTATCACCTAAGTGCCCAATCAGGAACGTTCAAAGGAGTGGAGCTGATTAGCCCCTCCCATGTGAATGGTGTCATCACAGCAATGCCCTTCCTCCAGGATAAGTTATATGATGTGCCACATCCAGGTGAGAACAAGGAAGTTCACACATCTAGTTAAAACTAAATGAAATAATAAAATGTGTTTTTTTGGTCTCTAAAACCTCTGTGGTGTGAACACTCTTTGTAGCTCTGTTTCTGCTGGATAACTTTCTGGAGGTGTATTTATGGCAAAGTAGTGAAACTGCAGCCCCACAGCGCCCCCACTGGGACAGAGAGAAGAAGTGTGCCATGGAAACTGCCTTGCAGTACTGCAGAGGTGAGAATGGGTGAAAGACAAACTGCTGGGTATATTGTGTTTATTAAATATGTATGGATTTTTTGTAAATGTATTGGTGTTTGCTGTTCAGAGAGAAATCCAAGACGGCCTCCAATGGCGTACCTTATAGATGAAGGGGCGGAGCCTCTTACGTTCACTAATATATTCCCTTCATGGGAGATGAGACTGACACAGGAAGAACAGGTGAGAGAACATCAAATTACAAATGCTGTGTCACTATCAGAACACATTTAAAAAGTGTGTGATTATATGCTTTACAATAAACTCACAGTAAAATATTTGTGTGTTATTTCAGAACTGTACAGTGCGTAAAAAGCTGACATTGGTGCAGGATGCCCTAGCTGCCTTAAATAAGACCCAGTTTCCCCCGAAGGATCCATTGAAGAGACCCTTACCAGAGGAGAACTACCTGTCGTAGAATGATTATAAGGTTAAAGACACACACAGTCATGTTGTTGCATTGAATATTGATACAGCTGTGATAACCATGATAATATTAAGTATAAAGGCACTCTTGCTCATGTGATATTGCTTAAAGTTTCATAGTTAGGAAACTAACTGTATGGCTTATAATCAGCTTGTTAATTTGTTTTCCAAACAGGTTGCTTTGGGAATAACATGGAATGACTACAACGGTCTGTCGGACTTACAAAAATGGAGCTCAAGAAAAGCAAGAGACTTTACTGAGCGTTAACAGCACTGTGATATAGTAACAACAGAAGACATGTTGTTTTAAGGTGATGACAATCACATGTACAGAGTAATTGTGAGTGTGTTAAACAGTGAGTGCGAGTGTATTTTTTCAGTCTGGTTATGTAATGTCCAGTGCTCATTTTGGCCAAAGCTCTGTGCTCAGAGGTAGCCAGAAACGTTTACTCTGATTGTGATAAATAGCTGCTACATTTTTCTTTGTTGTTTCTTTCTTCCCCTCCTCCATCCTCCTCTGCAGCTGTTTCTGCTCTCACTCTTTCTTTATCTCTCCTGTCTGCCATCAATCTCCTCTATAAACAAAAGCAGCACATGTGAATATGAGGTGTGGGTGATTTACTCAACTTACAGATGAATTTAGTCATGTTTATTTGAAAATAAAAACATTTTGACACATCGTCACTGTGAAATTTTTATTCACCTTAAAAGATTAAAAATACATAAACAGGACTGAATAGAAGCACTAAAGAAGCAACAAA
>JAZGTJ010021175.1:0-10031 GCA_036877575.1 Botia almorhae
AGGAGATATATGTTATTTGCCTGCAGTGAATTTCGATGAGGCCTCTGGATATTAGAACAGGGGCGTGACTGGTCTCTTGAGTTTTAAAATGGCTTGAAATTAAAGACACTTGTTGGCAGGAGATTGGCTGTGACCCTTTGGAAGACAAAGCAGAAGCATCCCAGCCAACAGGGAACGTTCTCAGAACATTGTCAAACAATCTCTAAACGTTTTCTCACAAAAATGCTCTTGCAGTGATGTTAGTAGAACATTTTTCACATTGCATACATCATGTATATCGAAAACGCTGTCCTTTAGCTGTTAGTGGAACGTTTTAAAAACATTATAGAATAAAAAGAATGTCTAAATAACATACTTATAACTGAGCATTAACATTAATACAACATCTAAAAAACTGGACATTTTAAACATTCCTAGAACATTCAAAATAACATTTATAACGTTTTTGTTACTTAGTAGAAACGTTAGGGAAATGTTCTTACAACCTAACATTAATAGCTGGGATATCGCCTTGAAAAAGGCATTGAAATGCAGGGAATGAGGAAAAGCTTTTATTCTCTCGTCTAAATGAGAGAATTTCATTAGTGTTGCTCATTTATAAAAGGTGAGGTTTGCAAACAGCCCACACACACACACACACACACACACACAGAAAATAACCGTCAGTGTCCACATCAATCACTGGAGAAGTGTAATGAGGACAGTGAACATCCATTTTCCAGCAGCCAGACACTTCACTGACACCTCACGTAATCTATGGACTTCAAATGCTGTGGAATACAAACACACGCACGACTATGGGGGAGTGAACACACATAAAATGATTGTGTGGGTGGATGGATTTATTATATGGACTGAGTTTTGTGCCTGGCTTTCTTTGATGTAAATATCTAAATATGTTTTTTTTTTACTTTTAAATGGCACGTTTATGTGTTGCACTCAATGCAATCGTCTGTAAATACGGTTACTTCCGCGCCCGATTCCGCGAACCAATTTTTGGGCTCAGAAAACATCTCAATGTAATCTTTTGCTCTACTGGTTGTTTACGGTAAGCTCTCGGGGGCGGTAAACTATTTTTGTAATTGACGTTCAGTTTCATTTTCAGAATCTCTGCTGGGCTTTAAGGTGCTTCTCAATGAGAGAGAAGTTCCATTCATTTAAAATCGACAAACAAAACAAACCAAAAACGTTTCAAAGCAGCGTGTTCCATCTTCAAGCGCCACAGCAACAATGCAGTAACAATGCAGTAACATGCGGTTTTCCCCCAGGGTGCTGTACGTTTGTTACAATAAACACTATATGCAAATAATGCAATAAAAGACGCCGCAATACAACCCACATGAGCGTTCGTCTTCCTGTGTTGCTTTAAATTACAACAGCACAAAGTCAATATGCAATAAGCAGCCGATGCATTACGCTCTGCAGTGAGACGAAGCTGTTCCCACCCACAATAATCTTTATTATTGTCAATTAATCTTTATTTATTGTACTATACATTGTGATTCAGGGAAATACAAATTGATTATTTATTAATATTTATCAGGTGGTGTCCCAGCTAACAGGGAACGTTCTGGGAATGTTGGCTAAAGGTCCCTCAAAGTTATCAAAAAATGTTCTTGCAGTAACGTATGGTGAATGTTTTTAACATTATATATCAAATATCAGAAACATTGTTTTTAAGTTGTTAGTGAGACGTTACAGTCTAAACACTAGATGTCTTAAATATTTATAGAACTTTCAAACATTATAAATGTTTTTGTACCTTAGTGGAAATGTTAGGGACACGTTCTTACAACCTAAAATTGTTAGCTGGGATACTGGAAAGCACTACAAAACAATGAGTACAAGGCTCATTAAATACGGTTTTATGGAGTCTATTCCAGCCCAGAACGACTGAAATAGACGTGGTCGCACTGGCAGGGCAGTTTATCCAGATCCTGGACTATTTTGGGACCATGATGAGATATTGATTGCTGAGAGGGTTAAAGCTGATTGGATGATGGGCTGGACACTCATTGATCTATGGGTCTTGTTTGGGTGCTTGAGTTATGGGCTTTGGTGGGTCCTGAGGCTCCAGGTTTTCACTTTCTGTCTTTCTGTGGATGAGGCACCACGTCACATACCTAGCTAACAGGCAACGTGCTCAGAACATTGACTAATGTTTTCTAAAAGTTCTCTCAAAGCTATCAAAAAACGTTCTTGCAGGAAGATTAGTATGACTTTTTTAACATTATATATCACACATATAAAAGCGTTATTCTTAAGTCGTTGATCTTAATAATTTGTAATAACATTCCTGTAACCACGCAATAATAGTTTAATAAAGACGTCTTGAATGTTCCTAGAAGATTCAAAATAACATTTTAACATTTCTGTGACTTCATGGAAAACGTTAATTAAAGATTCTTACAACCTAAAATTGTTTGCTGGGTATTTACTCTTGACAGCAGGGGGTCATACCACAGATGGAGAAGCAGATGCTGGAACCAGTGAAATGGAGCACACGCTCCATAAACTTCCAAATGGCTCTCGTTTTTAAAGAGCAGTGGAATCAAAAACAATAGGAATGGTGATGAAATGTCTCCTCCACATCGCTTCAGTCAGGTTCATTCTGTCTGCATTACAATGAGAGAACATTCTCCAAACAAACAAGCATGAATTCTTCAGCAGTACTGCCTCCCATCAAAACATTACACAGTCGAAATGATAAAAACCCAAACAGTGATGTTCTGGGTCTGTGGAGGCCAGCGGCCAATCATCCGGCGTTTGTCAGGGTCAAAGAAACAGACAGCGTCCATGACAGCAGCCAGGGTCAGCATCACAACAAAAATCCTCTAAATCCTAGAGGATATTTGAGAAGCTAATCTGTGTGTTATACTAGCACTTGTTCTGAGGAAATACAGCTTCAAATAAGTTCATGTTTCATACATTTTGTGCGTAAACAGAATACAAACAGCTTGAGAATCTAAATACCATGAACGATTTTAAATGAAATTTGTGTTTGGATATGTTGTATCGGAAGATTGCTGCTACTTCAGCTGTGCACAAAGCAACATCTGAACAACACACTGACGGTTTCTTTGAAAAGACAAACAAAGCTTTTCGATTTATCTCTGGTATGTGAGTTTTATGCTGACCTCTGACCTCCATCACACCTTTTCAGACACGAACCGCACGTGATTTGAAAGCTCAAGTGTCGGACTCTGCACGGATGGGGGAAAATTACAAAAAGGGGAAAAACGACATGTCTGACCGTGGCTCTGTTCAATAATGCACAGAAACACAACATCAGTACAAGGGTAATCCGTTTACTGCGACCTCGAGGTCTCGCTCCTGTCTGAAAGCATTTGTAGACTGGAACCATCACTTAATTCGGAGAGTCACTCGGGGAGGTGACCAGAATGGGGAACAGAGAGACGTCACAAAATCACCGCAGGGTGAGAGTAATTAGAGCGTACACATGCAAATGCACACAAGCGCTCACATATACACATCAAGTATTGACCGTGATTGTTTCCATCTATTCAGTGTGAGTTTACTGTCCTGCTCGGAAGACTGAACACATGCAGCGCAGAGCTGATGTTTTTAACTTTACTGTATTTATTTAACTGCAATATTTTACTGTAAATTACAGTACAGTAGGCTTTGTTTTACCATGAAATCAAGGCAGTGGGTGTCATTTTCTGCCAGCATTCACACGCACACACACACATTGCATTGCGGTACATTAGTTAGTAGTTTTTAATGTTAGTCTTAATGTTTTATTATATTGTTAATGTTTTATTAACATTATATATTATTATAATGTTTTATAATGTCTTAATGTATATATTGTACTTCAAAAACTTTATTCCTAAGTAGCTAGTGGAATGTTTTAACCATGTTACAGATTTAAAGAAAATGTTTGAATTATGTTCTTCTAACCAGACAACAACGTTAATATAACGTCTAAAAAACTGGACGTTTTGAACATGCCTAGAACTTTCAAAATAACATTTCTAACGTTTTTGTGTTATGGAAAAATTATTACAACCAAAAATTGCTAGCCGGGATAATGATTCTACAGATTTCTTTTGATCTGCTTATATGTCAGCATTTCCTGGACAGCCCAAATCCAGCCCAATTTAAATGAGTTAGCTAGCAAAACGAACTAAATAAACAGACAAAATACGACCAGTGGAGGATTGAGGACTGGGCCGTGGAATTGATGCTTGTCTGCGACTGATACATTAGCCATAATTAAGCTCTTTCAAATACTCTGTGGGCAAGCTCAGCTGGGCCCGGTTCATGGCTGTCCATTAATGAGATGGTCTAATACTTCAAACAGAATTAATGCAGAATTGTGTGCCAGGGGAAATGCATGGACTGCTCAGATAATATTTATGTGAGGTTCTTTATGTGAGCACTTCTTCAGACCAAACCAAATCAAAATAAAATGAGAAGCTAAGGTCTGTGCACTCCATCTTCGTCAGCATACGCAATAAAAACTGCAATGCGTGCTTCCAGATTGTCATACGGTCTATGGCCAGCAGTACTAAATCAAACAGAGCAGTAATCCCAGCTAACAATTTTTCTAACAAAAAGTTGTACAAAACGTTTCTGTAATGTTTTCATTAAATAACAAACAAAAATGTTATAAAGGTTCATTTGAAAGTTCTGGGATCGTTCATAACGTCCAGTTGTTTAGATTGTATTAATGATTTTTGCTTGCTTATAAATTTTTAATTCTGTAACGTTGTTAAAACTAATTAAGAATAACGTTACTGCAAGAACATTTTTTAATAACTTTGAGAGAACATTTATAGAATGTTGGCCAATGTTCTAAAGACATTTCCTGGCAGCTGAGATTCAAAATAAGCACAATGTGTTTTCAGATCGTGGTTTGGAATAAATAGTTCTATAAAATAGGAAAAACTTTTCAAATTATTCTCCGGGAACACCCATATCATTTAAAATCATCCATGATCAAAGATCATGACTTCAAGAGAGCAGTTAAATATGCTTACAGCAGACTGTAATGCTGTTTAATGCTTTCTGGAAGTTAAACAAACGTGCTTCTAAATGAGCAAGTAAACGATATTCTGGTATGTTGTTTATATCTGAAACAAACAGCTCTACTGTAAATCCGGGCGTAGATTCTAAAAGTCTTACTGTAAATGTTTGAACACCAGAGTAAACATCATAGAGATAATGAGAAGGTACGTTAAACAATGAAAAAACAAATCAACCGTATAAGGAATTTCTGTTAGACATCAACCCTTGTGTTTACCGTCGCTGTGGTAACAAGCCCCAATTACTGTGACTGGAAGCTTTACTAAATGACGGTTATCTTGTTTATTTTGCTCTCTTGAAGCATTCACATAACATCTGTTTAAAGCTCTGCATTAAGAGTTTAAACTTGCGTCAAGTTAAAAAAGTTACCTCTGCATATTAAGCTCTACATATCGATCTCATTTCCTGAACACTTCCCTCCTTATTGCTCTATATATTATGTATATATGTCTGTATTTTATAGATAGATAGACAGACAGATAAAATAGGTGTCAGGTGTAAACACACCTAAATGCTGCCATGCCACCTTTTCAGTGTTGCCATATTCCAGTTTCCACAGACACAATGTTGTTAAGACTCGACTGCTTTTAACATTTACACTTAACACTATGTTTGCCAGCCGAAGTTCAAAACCACATGACAGGAGCTGTTATAAGTGTTGCTGAAAACACAACACGACGGGCCCGCCCCTCTCTGTTCTGCTAGCCGGTTCATTAAAACCCTGACAACCTGGCAGTTCCCGCTCACCCATCAGGTGTCAGCCAATCGCGTCAGGCCCACGCTGAGTACAGCAAAACACACGCGGGCGGCCGCTCGCACCCGACCGTACGCGGGCAGCGCCCATGCCATCTGTTTGCAGAAATTACAAGCGCGACAGCTCAAAAGCAAACACAGCACTTGTACTTCTCAAGAATTTGAATAGATACTCGTGATGTTGTTACCTGCCTGGCACAGATTGCGATGAGAGAGAGGTGCAGAAGTTCCCCAAGGTGTTACACAACACTGTGTTCCTGTTATCCCATCATTAAACTCCCTGTGCCACGAGTAAATAAAAGCAGTTACACACAGCATTGAAGGCAGGTGTGTGAAAACGGTGTCTTTCAGAAACAGTTTTGCTATGCTGGTTAAAAGTCTCTTCACATCCTGCAGCACTCACTAAGTGCTCTAAATATATTTTTATAAATATATATATATCTTCCGTGACGTTATAAAACGTTCGTCCAATCATTGCATTCGGTCCGAATGCAATAACAGGACGTCCTACTTCCCAATCGAACTATGTATTTGCATACCTCTGCCCACCCTGATCGCGCAGACAATCTTCTGGTCATATGTTGGGGGCGTGGCTTACGAGAGCACTTCGAACAGAGGGCGGGATCTTATGCTTTCATAGCTAGTTTGCTATTGCTAGCCTCTCCAAAATTGCCGACCTTTTAAACAAAAAGTAGCTTGAGATTAAAAATGTCTTTTTAGACATGGTACTATGGTTGTACTATATAATTTATTGAAGAACAATAAATGTTTACAATATTTAAAGTTAAAATGTGTTATTGCATATATGCGTTATATAAGTTTTGCTCATTGTGAGTTTGTTCATGTATACGACTTACCCTAAACCTACAGAAAAGCATGCTGGTGGTCTTTGCACAGACTCTTAGATGCTGGAAGCCAGAGTAAAAGAATTCGCCGGCAGGATGTGGCATTGCTTCTTTCACAGTACAGTAAACAGTGTAAACAGTGGATAGCGACTGCTGTTCCCGTGTTATTGTCAACAATATAAAAAAAACTTCAGGCACGGAACTTGACTTGGTATTGCCAAAGTGCTTATGGGAGCCTGAATTCCCACTGCTGTACAAATCATCTCACAGTCTGCCTGCTGTGTCGTGCCCACAGGTTTCATATTAATGTTTCATTTGTAAACACACACCGAAAACCCATGTACCATTTGTGGAGGGTTATAAAAGGTACTGTTGCAATTCATTAAGTGGAGGTTAAAATCACAATGGTGCGCATGGCCGTCACATCGCTGAATTAAAGCTAATGGTAATTAATTTGGTAGGAATGTTCGAGCACTGCTGCTCGATGTTATCTGCTGCTCTGTCAATTATCCAGTGCTCGTGTGTGAGCTGCAGGGATTTATATCAGATGTCCTCATGGCAATTCATCAGATTGCTTTTGTAAATAATAAAACGTACAATAATTGAAGTGAATAAAGCTGTCAGCGTCACTATTCTGTTTCGTGTATCATATCATCACCAACTCACTCAAATAACAACTATGTGAATAATCAGTAAACAATCAGCCCAACATCAGACACACTGTTTGGTCTAAGAATCGGTACTAGAATTCTTTTGAGGCAATGAATATATACACACGCGCACATACACACAGGAAACATTTTTTAGAATCTTAGCTAATATTATCTCTATCTAATATTATTAAGTTCTCTCAATGTTATCAAAAACGTTCTTGTGGTAACGTTATATATATATATACTGTATATTATATCATAGTCATATTCTTCTGTATTTAGTGGAACATTTTAAAAACAATTTTAACGATTTTGTTAGGGAGCGTTGGGGAAACGTTCTTACAACCTCAATTTGTCAGCTGGGGACCCGCCAAAGGATCGTGGCTAATCCTCCTCGATGTTCAAGAGTTCCTTATGCCCACAGGTGCAAGAACTACACAGGCAAGTAAAATGAGATGAGACAGGACAGAGAGAGACAGAGCTACTGTTAGTAGAGTAGAACAGGGCGCTGCGAGGGAGAAGCTAAAGATAGTGAGGGGGGATGGCAGGGAGGGAGGGAGGCAGTGAAGTGCGACTGAGGAAGAGGAGAAGGATGCTGGGAAGCTACGAATGGGAGGAAGATCTATCAACAGAGAAGAGTGAATGGGGGATGGGCACAGCAGAAATCATGAACACACCTAAAAAAAAGTGCATGAGAGAGGGGGAAGCCCTGCAGGTCTGCTGGGGAATTTATTGCCTCCAGATTAATTGGGTTCAACTCGCGCTCACAGAAAATCCATTGAAATCAGCAATGAGATTCCGGAGTCTTGCTGTCGGAGCCGTACTGTAAGCAGCCCTTTTACTGCGCATTGTGCAGACGTGAGGTGGGGAATTCATACAAACGCCAGCTCACCGAAAATAATAACAAAGTTAATTGGTGTTAAATTGAAAAAGGCTGAAACGATAAATTATTTGTGCACCGTTTTATAGCGCTTGATTATAATTAAGCAACATCGCATGAGCAGGGGGGTTGTTGTACTGAATATCAACGTGGATGCATTCTAGCTGCAGGCATGATATTTCGTACAACAGTTTACAAATTATTATAAAGCAACTTACTTTTCAAACATTTTTTGCTGAAAATAAATCAAAAGTGAGACACAGCATCAAGGTTTGCATGTCGCCAAGCAATGCCGAGGCCGGACCGGAACTTGTGACTGGAATGAAGTGACGGCAATTTCTAACTCCGAATAATTCCATTTAGGGTTTTCCTCAAACACAAACAATTGAAATGATACAGTGATTCTGGCTGTCTACTATGTGACAAGATAAAAATAGGATGTCATAAAAAAACTATGTCTTTATGTAATTGTATTAATAGTTTAAGCACATATCACAGAGGCACCACAAACCAAACAATCCAATATTACATGTGCCTTAAAATGCAGTTTTGTAACCCGGACAGGGGACTTTGATAATTGGAGACAGGGATTCCCGGCACAGAGATGTCTGAGTGTACGTGTGTGTATTTTTCATGGTATTCCCCTCACCCTTCACACACACACACACACACACACACACCCCCATGTCACCCTCCGCCCTTTTGCAGTACGTCTCCCTGACACACACATTCAGAAACCCACACTGCAGAACAAGACCATCTGGTGCTGCAGACCAATCAGAGAGAATTATGGGATAGAATTGGGAGACCCAGCCCATCCCACTGCAGTCAGCTGCGGGGCGCAGGCCCTGACCAGAGCTGCGCAGATCATGCTGCAGGGAGTTACACGCCCAGCAGAGACCAGAGATTTGAGATAAACCCATTCGGTTTGATTGTACTGCTCTGATGTACATAAATAACAAATGATTTATCACAGCAGTGCTGTAATACTGCAATTACATTTACAAAATGAATCAATTCAACACGACGAATATGACAAAATCTCCAGGCATTTGAAAAATGGTGCGTCATTTCCAAAATGGTGCTTCATTCTGAAGATAAAAGAGGCTTGTGTCTGAGAGAACAATTGCTGCTAAAAACTGACCTTGAATCAGATAGATGGGCTGCAGTTGGCTGTGTGTAATAAATTCTCCCACACATCTTTGCAGTCGTCTTCAGTTGTGATCTTCTTGTGATCTGTCTGATTACACATTAGGTCTTTAAATGACAGAACTAAACATATACAGAATTGTCTTGATTACTCACTGATGAGTAATATGTATATACGTGATATCAGCCAGTTTGCTGGTCTTTGCTGGTTTCCCAGCGTGGCCGAGCTGCTTTTAAGGAGGTCTAGCTGGTTTGCTAGTTTGGCCAACTGGACTTGAGGTGGTCCAGCTGGTTGGTGGTCTTCAGCTGGTGCCCTAACCTGCATGCCGGTCTTCAACTGGCCTAACTGATGTCCAGCTAACAGACATACTACTTTTTCATTCGTCATTCAACACTTAGTAGCTCAGAAAACAAAAACATACCCGTGACGTGCACTTAAGGCACGTATAATCATAACGCAAAAATCATTTGGTGTCTATCAAAATAATAAAACTCATTATTTTCGTAGTTTCGACACGCCTCAACTAAACGCATTTTCCAAGCGATCAAATTGCGCTGCGTGCGATTCTTTCCGATGGCTCGTATTTTCACACAAACACTAATTGAGCGATTACACGGCTGTTACTTCTTTAGAAAACAAAGACAGATCCGCTAGCTCTTACTTTGCCAACGAGGCAGGGAGCAAGAACGGCAATTATC
>JAZGTJ010021176.1:0-10029 GCA_036877575.1 Botia almorhae
CTACAACTCTCACCTGTTCCACCCAGGAATATCGAGGTTCCAGTTTCCTGTACTCGGTTGCTGCCTTCATCGCTGAACAGACAATCTTCGCTGGTGCGGCTGAGCTACCGAAGGACAAGACTCACCTGTGCCTTTTTTCCCCTGCTCATTTCAGTATTATAATAAATCATTGTTAAACTCTCATTTGGATTCTCCTGTGTTTCCTGTCCCTCACAATATTTGTCACTGTGGTTTCAGTTGTGTAATTATTTACTTATTTGTGTTTCTTTTTATATGCTGATTAATAGTGTAAAATTAACTGCACAAAACAGAAACAATTAATTGTGTTGCTTTTATTAAGTGAAAGCCATTATGATGGAGTTAAATGCTCCAAGTGCCAACATTTTAGAAAAATTACTTTATATGAGTTATGTCAAACAAACAAACAAACAAATAAAAACAACTTTTTATTAAAACAAAATACAATAATAAATATATCTCACATTTCTCTGTCTGACAGTTACATATAGATATAGTATAAGATGAATGGGGTCACCAGAGTCAGACTGTCTGGCTCTCTACATGTCTGATGTGTTGATCTATTTTTCTGTTCTACTTTATACAGACACACCTGAATAAAGGTCACAACCAACCTTTGATGAACGAAAACACCCACACAAAATCAATATAAAGTACATCTTTGATCTAGTGTAAAATTATACAGAAAAGTATCTGTAGGTGTGCTTGGTTTTATTTGTGTGTGAAGAATAATTTTTTAAAATAATTTTTTATCAGTAGATTTCCGTGCTAGTTTGTATGTATTGTTTAAGAGGTATCAGAATCTGGTTTTTCTGGTTTTCTAGAATTCTCATCTTCTGGTTTGGCAATTGATTGAAACATAAAAATGACAATGAGTCCCTATTTATAATGTTATTAAATGTTAGTGTTTATGTTAAGCTCAGGTTTTTAGCCTCAGATCACCTGCTGTTCCTATCTTAACAGAATTCTCTGCAGACAAATGATCATTCATTATAATAATATTATGGCATTCGTTGAAGTACTTTGGAGTACCGTGGAAATGATTATGATAATTTTTTAGTATGACATATCATAGTCCTATGGTATTATGATCTGATATATTGTTGTACCATGGTACCATCACACTACTTTTTTGCAAGAGTAGAATAGTGCACAGTAAAGGGTTCTAAATAAATAATTTTATTAATAGAAGTAAAATCTGTCTTAATATAAAACCTAACCATACCCCAATTATATATTTAGTATAAACTAAATATTTATTAATATTTATAAATATTTGTTATCCATCCATCCATAATGACAGGCTGGCTAAACAAAATGTATATTTTAATTGTATATAATATAAAGATAATAGTACATGCAGTCTTTTGTGTCATGAATTGTAAAATTACAAATAATTACATTTATGTTTTATATTTACATACATATTGTTATACATTATAAAAGCAGTCTAAATCCAGAACTTGCCCAATTCTGTCTGATCTTACACAAAAATCTTGTTTTTCTGTAGTTAAGAAAATAAAAAAAGTGATAAATGTAAATGTTAATAAAATAAAAATAGTAAATGTGTGTCTTTAAGTAAAATTGTTACGGTGGAGGTTCCAGCCAGAGAGAACCATCACCAGAGAACTAATCATCTCTACAAACTACATTTCCCATAAACCCACTCCAGCTGATTACACCCAGATAACCACATAAGCGCACCTGATAACCATCGCATCAAACAAATATAAACTGAACTGAAACCATGAATCATCGCGAAGTCTTGTTTGCCAACGGTAACAAGCGTTTTTCCCTTGTTGTATTTTGCCTAAAGTGTATCGACCCTGTCTGTTTTCTGTTTTTCTGATTCTTGCTGCCTGCGCTTTGGATTTGTTTGGTTGCTGTTTTTTTTATTGTCTGCCACCTGCCTCGACTATTGCCCGTTTCCGCTCTGTGATTGTATGACATCTGTCTCGACCGTTGCCTGCCTATTGATATCCGATTCTGTCATTTGTTTATTACATTAAACTACTGCATATGGACCTGACTGTTTCAGACCCCTCATTACAAAAATAAAACAAGCACATACAGAAACAAGTCTTTACTTGTCTAGACTAAAAATCTGTGTGCATCATTTCGACTGATTGTCAAATACATGAAATATGAGCACAAATATAAATATCTCTAAATGGAATAAAGATGATTCTGTATCCAAACATGAAGGAAAAGTTTACATCTGTGCTTTATTTAATCTTACAGCTATCTAGAACAAACAACTGAGATATTTAAAATTATTATTCTTTCCTTTGACAATAAATCTAGCTTAATCAGTCTTTAACTCATGTTGCAGTCTGTGATCTGTTGTAAGTTCAGTATCAGCACAAGAACACTCCAGAGAGAACCATCAAGAAGAAATAGCTACAGCACAGACAAGCGTTATCAGATTACCCATCTGTTTAAACAAGTGCACCAGTAAATCGGCTCTTAGTGTCCCTCACAGATTGTAATTAAACCTCTGAATTAAATTAACATTTCATCTGCATATAGCACTTATAACATGATTTACTGAATAGCACTCCTGGGGGTGAGGAATAGGGAGGTAGATTTGCGTCTTCTTGTGTGGAATCTTGATGTGAATGGACAAGTAATGTTGTTCTTTGGATGGATGCTTTTGGTTTTGTGTAAAGTGCGTGGATGTGACAAGGTTTCAAATGTAAAATTAGAAGTGCTGTTACCTTACTGCAAAAATAACAAGTCCTGATTATGAGCAAGTTTAATATTAGTGCAACTAGTCCATACTACAGTTATATATACACTACAATACTACATGCAATTAAAAAAACATGTTCACAAGCACAAAATTAAAGTATACAAACTCTGTTTTTAGCTATCCTCATATACTACAGACTATACCTTCATGATCATGAAAAGTCAGATCAATTCTCTTTTGCATATTAATCAATCACTGTTTGCATTGTCTTCAGGTGTTGTAGATGGGCATTTACCTCTTTTCTTTTGACTTTATGAAACCTAGCAAAGCAAGAGCTTTGTGCTGTGATTTATTGTAAATGGATCATATTGTCACGGAATCACCAGGCTCCTCACACATTCAACAATCACAGTACTAATTAGAGTACTAATTACCTGCACCTGATTCCAATCAAGGACAATATAAAAGCACACACATTCCACTCACCCTTTGTCTGATCTCAACCATGGAAACAGACTCATCTCCATGCTCTGTCGATTACCTGCTTCAGTTAGTTTGTGTCTCCCCGATCTCCTTTGTGTTGTCCAGTGTTGTGTTGTGTGTGTCTCACCTACATCTCCAATCTCCATCGTCATCGTCATCGTCAGCTCCTGGACTTCCATTGTTTGTATCATCATTCTAATACCTGTTATCTATATGTATATCTGGACATCATCTCTCATCATCCTTACCTGTTTACATATTACTACATTGTGCAATAAATCCAGGAGCTGGCGGATTCACTACGCCGGGTTATCCAAGCAACAACAACAACACAAGCACCTGTTTTACCTCCTGCCATTTCCACTTCCAATTCGATTTACACGGCCAGTCCCATGGTGAATCCGGCGCCCTATTCTGGCTTGGTGGATGAATGCAACGGTTTCCTCCTCCAATGCTCCCTCTCCTTGGAAATGCAACCGCAAAGTTTCCCTACTGAATGAGCTAAGATCTGTTTTATTATCTCTTTGATAAAAGGATGAGCACTACAGTGGGCAGAATCACTATGGCAGCAAAACAGACCCGCAACTCAGTCATTGACATTGATTCATATCTAATTTCAGAGAAGTATTTGGATTACCTGTTGGAGATTCATCTTTTAGTGGATGATTATATCAACTCAGTCAAGGTAATTAATCTATACAGGATTATGCATTAATCTTCAGAATGCTTGCTCCATGGAATGAACATTCTCTGCCGACAACCTATTGTCAAGGTTTAAATCCCTCTATTCGGTTACATCTCTTCATATGATGATACCATGGGATTATTCAACTGAGTTGCAAACTGGATTCAGGTGTGTATGGAGGAGGAACGATCTCAACATCCCCTACTTTGTCACTGCCAGCCAGACAACTCCAACCCTCCAGAACCACAACCAGAACCTATGCAGTTACACCATACCCATCTTACACGCCTATTATTGGCTGAATGTCAACGTCAGCTGACCCAGAGTCTGTGCATCTACTGCGGCCAATGAGGACATGTAATCCAAACATGTCCTATTCGTCCTCCAAGACCTTTGGTGAGTGTCAGGAAGATACAGTCTATAGACGGGAATCCCATTGGCAAAGGACATGTGAAGTATATAGTTGGTCCCATCAAATTACAAGTTGGGTTATTTCACTCTGAGGACATCTCTCTATTAGTTCTGGAGGAATCAACAGCTGGAGTTGTATAAGGGTGCCCATGGCTTGTTTCACATGATCCATCAATATCCTGGTCCTCCGGTGAAGTCCAGAAGTGAGGTATGAACTGTTTTCACAAATGTTTCCCAAATCTACCAAGACCAAATGTACATACCTCTGATCTTCCAGTTTTCTCTACATCCATTGAAAGCCCTTTGGAAAAGAAATCCATATACATTCCCAAACAATATTACCACTTAAGTGATGTTTTCTGCCCGAAACGAGCCTCAGCCTTATCACTGCACAGACCATGGGACTGCGCCATTGACCACACCGGATGCTCCAGTACCCAGAGTTAAAATCTACCCCCTTTCCATCCCTGAACAGACGGCCATGGAGGAGTACATCACAGAGGCACTAAACCAGGGCTACATCCACCCATCTACCTTCCCTGCTGCTTCTAGCTTCTTCGTGGCAAAGAAGTATGGAGGCTTGCGGCCTTGCATAGACTACCGTGAGTTAAACAAAATTATAATACCGTTCAGATATCCCCTTCCTCTCATCCTTACAGCACTCAAACAGCTCCGCGGAGCCAAAATATTCACCAAGTTGGACCTCAGAAGCGCATATAAGCCTCATTCAAATACATGAGGGGGGCGAGTTGAAGGCTGCTTTCATCACTCCTACAGGGCATTACGAATATCTCGTTTAAATGAAACCCAATGAAACAATAACTCTTTGACCTTCGTCTGAAACAACACTGCCGTGCACTATTGCCTTCATTGTTCACTATACTCAGCATAGGTGAGTGTCAAATGTGCTGAAATGTGCAAAAGTGTGTGTAAGTGCTGCATTATGGCAGTTGAAGAGCACTTTGGCTCAGACAGTGTACCAGACAACAGCATCAAGAGTGAGTATATGAGTATGTGTGTGTGTGGGTTTGAATCTTGAATTTATTTTTTAATTTATTGAAGTGTGCTTTACCAATGCTTTAATGCCATTGGCAAACAATTTTATTGCTTGGAGGTTGCGCAGTGGTATTCACATACATTTTCATATTTCTGTCCAGGCAAAACAATTGAGATTCTAAAAAAACACATCTGTGTATGTTGCTACATATGTTTATTATATGATTTTTATATGTGTATGAGTATGATTTTATGCTGATTCTGATTTGATCAAACTAATGGATGGCAGTTTCTTGCATGATAACCCTGTAGTTAAATTATATCAGCACACACACCCTCACGTCTCACTGCACTAAGAGATAGCACAACCACTCTACTGAATAGCACCCTGTCATCTGTTCGCCTGTGTGGTCATGGCAACTTCCGCCTGCTGCTCACAGACTGACCTTCCTCATTACATAGACATCTCATTCACTTTCACAACATTAAATATTCACGCAGCAATAAAGAGAGTGACTCTACACTTCTCGATTGCTTCACCTGCATTTTCATACTGTATATCCTCTTCCTGTATATTTGTGTATGGGTGTGTGTATTCTGTTCTGCTTGTTCTGTCTTATGTCATTAAAGGTAAATTGTGTAATATTTTAATGTTAGAAGTTAAATGTTAATGTTGATTTCCCATGTAAGTTAAGGTTGATTTCCCTAAAAAGTGTGAACACTGTGAGTCTGTGGTACTATCAGATCTGTTTGTTTAAATATCCCACTAGCCAGATATAAGTAGGACTATCTGTTTGTTTGACCAATGGCAGATTGGGGGAGTGTTTGGTAATCTCCATCATTATGTTTGAGTACTATGGGTCTCATGCTACATCATGGAATATACAGAACATGCACTGTCAGAGGATGTGGTGCAGGGGTTGTGTTATCAGTCACTTTCCTTTCAGGTCAGACTGAGAAACAACCCTTGTTATTCTCACTACCACTCCTAAAGCCAGTGAAGACCACCATATTGTCTGATAATTGCAAGAGGGTTTGAGCACACTGTATTTGCGTAATGTGTATTTGGGCGTTGAGTTTTTTTTGTTGTGGGTTGATTGTGCTGGGCTTACGTAAGAGTAGATTAGAACACAGTCATATCCTAATATCACAGATGTGGTTGTTTTTTCTTTTATGCATTTATTTTTTTTAAGAAGATTGAACATTGCCACTGTAAGACAAAGACACAGGTACTTCCCATTGGTAAGAAAAATCATAATAAAAATCTATTTAATATCTCAATTGTTTCTACACAGTAACTACATTAAACTCAGATTGGATAAAATCTTGTGCTTAGATGTTTCTATAAGCCAAAATCATTATATTTAACTGTAAGGGTCAAAAAGAGGGTGAAGAATAAAATTGTTTTTGGTGCAAGTACCTTTGAGTAACAATATAAGTGGACTTTAGTGAGAAAATAAAATGTTGAATTTTAGTCTGTGTTTCTGACATTTTGGTCTGTAAACAGTGGAGAGCTCTTTCTCTCTGTCTTTCTCTGAGTAATGTGCCGACATAAGCTCAAGTGTCCTATTCGTCTTACCACCTCAATATTTAATCACAGAGCTAATTGCACGAAGGGGATCAGAGTTAAAATCATGGCTTGGCTTATTGCCTTTGGGGAATAAATGTGTACAGCTCTAGAAAACAGCTGACAAGACTATCCTTGTAAAAAAACGTTGAGATTTAAAAATGGGGCTCTATAATTTGTAGAGCTCATAAACTCCCATTTAGACTTTATAATTACTCATACAAATGTTTCGTACAATTATTTGTAAAAATAAATTACATTTAACAATTGCAAATTATTCATATACATGTTTATTACACTTGTTTTTATGAAAATCAACACAATTGAGTATTAACATAATTAACACCTTACAAATTTTCTCACAGAATTTCAGTTTCATATTTTTCATCAAAATTTAACATCATTTATTAAAAGGACAAGAAGTCTTATAAATTACACATGCCTTTAAATGCTGTTTAGGTAAGCAGCAGGAAAAATCCAGGAACTGTAACCTTTCTTTAGTCCTCTGAGAGGGTAAATGTGAGCAAGAGAGCATATAACAGGTGCTCTGCGTCTGTTGCTCTGTTCCTGTGTATTATTTAATAACAGTCAGGGGAGTGTCATGTACTCTTAATATTTAATCATATCTCTCTCCAATGATATGGATATCTATAATCTCTCTAGCTCTCTTAGTCATGATACTCCTTTATTTCTCTGCCTGTCTTTTCTCTTCCTCTACCGATCTCCCTCATGCTGTTTCACAGTTCAGTTTCCCACGTCTAATTCTCTGCATGTTTCCGCTGGTTAGCTCGTGTTACCAATTGTTTCCTTGTGTTTGTGGAACTATCAGTACTGCCATGCACTCTAAAAGTGTGCTCACACACACCCTCACACTCAGGAGTCAGTTATGAGTTATCAGTGTGTGTGGCACTGATTTATAAGTCACAGTGAATTGATATTTCTGGTTGTTAGTGTTTTATGTATCCTAAACACAGTGAAAAAAACATTTATGAAAACTTTATACATTGTTTGACAAAATTACAGCTTGATGGCAAAATAATATTCTCAAATTTTTTTCACAATTTGGTATTGACCAGACTTTGTACAGACTCAACATTAGCATAAAGGTTTGCTTGGGTTTCTGCAACAAAAGTTTCAGTTTTGTGTGTCAATGATGATGTCAGAATGTGACACCTGCTGATGTAATGCGGACAGCCAGTGCTTCAATGACAAAATTACTAGGATATGTATGTTGTACAACCTTACATGTATTAAACAAAGACTGTTGACGTACCATGGCCTGCCTTTGCTTTTACCCAAGATTCTACTTGGCTCCCATCAAACCATCTGACATGAAACAGATAAAGAAAATGTGTGCATGGCTTAAAGCAAGCTGTATAGACATAAGGGCCTACAAATTTTACTAATAGCATTTTTCTGCTGGCTTATAAAACTGCATATGAACAGTCAGAAACTCACTGTTGCAGAATATGATCTGTTGGAATATAAATATATGTTTGTATGTTTTGGGCGAGCACAGAAAGAACTAGAATATTTGTATTTGTTGTAAATCTTTATTAGCTATGAAACAGTTAATAATAATAGTTAATAGTTTTAATGATATAACAACAATAACAAGGTTATTTAAGTAATAATAACAGACGTATAATTTACATTTAGGTATTTCGCAGACGCTTTTATCCAAAGTGACTTACATTGCATTATACTACACATTGATCACTATACATTGAGTATGTGCAATCCGTGGGATTGAACCCATGACCTTGGCGTTGTTAACGCCATGCTCTAACCACTGAGCTACAGGAAAGCTGTCACAGTGTAAGCTGTAGCTTTCCTGTAGCTCAGTAAATAGAGGTAAACAGAGGTAAATCTGCTTGCATCATAGTTTACTGTTGTTTTCCTCCTTTGTACTTCACTTTGTATGCAACCAGCAAAAAGTACTATGAAAGTATTTTATTTTTCTGATATTAATTAGATTCCTATAAACTATCTGCGTGTGTATGGTAAATTAGTAGTTCATTCTTTGGATGAAATCTCTCTCTTGTCTTTCTTTAACACTAAGGTAATATGTACATATTTAATTCATATTTAGTATGTCAACGTACTTTAAAAGAGAAATTATTTGTGGAAAATTGTTCAGCTAAAACCAGACAATAGCACAAGAAACAGAAAACAAACAGAACAAACTAACAAACAGAAAAATGAGGCCTGTTTATCCTGGAAATTAGATGAATTATATCAAAACTCACATTAATTATCTGCTCAGTGTGGCTGTAAGGTCAAGTACATTATTGGCTCTCAAATGGAATTGCTTGTACCATAAACAATAAAGCTATATAAATTAAAATGCTTAGCACTGTACTATGGGGGTGTCTGTTATGGAGTGTTTAACAGTAATTGTGTAAATTAGGTGCTAGATGGTCGGCCTCTGGGAATGGGGATAATCCAACACATGACCAAGGACATTCGACTACAAATAGGTGCTCTCCAAATTCAGAAACTATCTAGTTCTATGTAATCCTCTCTTCAAATAATCTTCTCATTCTAGGACTGCCCTGGTTACACTCTCACAATCCCATTATCTCTTGGAAAGAGGGTCAAATTATCCAATAGAGTACAACCTGTCATGACCGCCTAGGCCAAATAACCCGCCTAACCAGACCTCCATCCATCCTGAGAGAGCCACACGCCCCAAAGCCAAACACACCTACTGAGTGTCTCGATTTAGTTGAAGCTTTCAGCAAAAAGGTCTTACAACTTCCTCCCCATCACTCTGTAGATTGTGCTATTGATTTAATAACTGGTGCTACTCTCCCCAGAGGCAGAATTTTTCCCTTGTCTCAACCCGAATCCAAAGCAATGAAATGATATATAGAGGAGGAATTAGTTCAATTCAATTCAACTTTATTTGTATAGCGCTTTTCACAAAAGGACATTGTTACAAAGCAGCTTTACATGTATGATAAATGTACACAGAACACAAAGACAGACATACAGACAAACACACAGACAGACAGACACACAGACAAAGAGAAACAGGTAGGAGAAACAAGTGCATGTTATATAATCAATTAAGGGGTTATGAATAGATAGTTTGAGTAGAATTTAGTAAAATGTGCAGAATTAAAACTGATTACAGCAGCCTCCTGACGGGCAGTACAAGGGCAGATGAGCTGC
>JAZGTJ010021177.1:0-10029 GCA_036877575.1 Botia almorhae
CAGCCCATCCAGAACTCTGCAGAACTCCAGCTGAAACTCAACCTCCTTCACATCACCTGTTTAAAACATCTGCTCTAACATACAAGGCAATGCTCACCCAGCTAACAAGGAACGTTCTCAAAATGATAAAAATGTTCTTGCAGTAACGCTTTACCGTTATATCTAAAACAGAATGTTTTAACAGTTGAGTAACGTTTATTTAACAAAACAATAATGTTAATAAAATTTTTACAAAACTGGACCTTCCTAAAGCTTTTAAAATGACATTTTTAACAATTTGGCACACTTAATTCTTACAATCCTAACTTGTTAGCTGGGTAAACGGCACCCTCCTATATCCAACCCACACTCGTACCTGTGACCATGACCTGCCTGCACTGATTAACTGCCCAAACTCACCCGGCCACAATCAAACCTCCAGAGGGTTTGACACTACCATCCTCACACTGTAAGTGTGGAACCATCTTTAGACTCAGAGTTAAGACTTACCTCTTTCAGCAGTACTTGCACTCATCTAAAAAGACATAAATAATCGCTTTAGGTTTGTGTATGGACACCAAGCTGTACTGTGTATAATTTATAGTCGCTTTTGTGCTTTAAATGAAGGAAACATGAACTTGTGCACAAAAGCCTCAATCAATTAGCTTATTTATTGCAGATTATAACAAATAGTGCAGAACTTTAAAGCTGTAAGTCTGTAACTTTTGCCTCTCTACTCATCGCTGCATCATCTACAGTACCCGCACATGTGATATAGTTGCCGAATCTTTGTTTACAGATTAAACAAAAATAAGTCAAATTATAAATCAATGTTATAAATTTACCGCTGTAAAGTGTAGTGTTGAACACTGATCCGTCATGATTTTGGTTTATGTCCGCTCAACTGATTTTTGTTCAGTTACAGATTGCAGCTTTAAATACGTTTCACTTCAGCAGATCTCAGATTTTCAGTGTGGGTTTAGACTTTTGGACGTGTTCTTCTGAACAGGTTTTCCACTAGATGTAAGAACATGGCTGCAGGGGTTTGAACCCATTCAGACACACGGGTGTCAGTGAGGTCAGGCACTGATGTTAGGTGATGTGTCCCGACTCGTATTCCGTGTTCGGATTTATCTCAAAGATTTTCCTGTGAGGTTCAGATCAGGGTTTTGTGCAGGTCAGTCACGTTCCTCTGCACAAGACTTATTAAATCATTTTTTATAGACTTTACTTTGTGCACAGGGTCACTGTCACGCTGGAACAGTAAAGGGACCTCCTCAAACTTTACATAAATGTACATTAATAAATATGAATGTAAGCACATGAAGTTTGAGGAGGTCCTTTTCTGTTCCATATAAGGAACTTTTACTCACCACAATATGCTTCATCTCAGGTGACTTCCATCTTCTGCCTTCAACAACTGAAACACAGCAAACAGAAGAGATGAGACCGATATCGACAGATTATTATGCATGTCTTTTAGTGTATGCAAAGTACAGTGTGAGGTCATACTCTGTGTAGGCCTGAGTACAGACAGTGAATCTGGTGAAACTGGTGACAAAAGCATCATTCTGGAGTATCTCATGAGAGGAGAGTCATTTAAATTGAACAGATTGAAGAACAAAGAATAAATTCAGTGATTGAAAAAAAAGATCATAACATTTTAACTAACGTAAAGAATCAAACCCCTTTAGTTTCCTTTCTGACACATCTGCTGTTTTTAACCAACTGTGTCAATGTGGTTTTTAGATGCATGCATACAACCAATATGGGCTACTTCTATGGTGCTTTTTCTGTCCCTTGCAGCGTTTGACAGTCATTTGGGGTTTGACCATTGACAAAGGGTACAATTACACAATTTGCACATACAGCCCTATTAAGATCCCCATATCTCTGGGATTAGACCACACAGGGCCTTAAAAATGTAGGCACCAAAAGGCAAGTTCATGGAGAACCATAATCTAAAAGTATACTAAGATACTTTTAAAACTACTTATTTACAAGCATGCAAACTGTGAAAAAAATGTAATATAAAAGCTGTTTATCTCATCACGAACAGTCACCATTGGCATGTAATGCAACAAATAATGCTGAAGTCAACATATGCTAACAGATTTACCAATCTCTGCTCACTTTTCACACCTAGTAATTTGGCTCTAAATTTTAGGGGAAAGTTAATATTTAAAATAGTGCAGGGGTCTCCAATCCATGTTCCTGGAGGTCCACAGAGCTGCGNAGTTCATGGAGAACCATAATCTAAAAGTATACTAAGATACTTTTAATACTACTTATTTACAGGCATGCAAACTGTGGAAAAAGTAATGTAAAAGCTGTTTATCTCATTACGAACAGTCACCATTGGCATGTAATGCAACAAATAATGCTGAAGTCAACATATGCTAACAGATTTACCAATCTCTGCTAGTCACTTTTCACACCTAGTAATTTGGCTCTAAATTTTAGGTGAAAGTTAATATTCAAAATAGTGCAGGGGTCTCCAATCCATGTTCCTGGAGGTCCACAGAGCTGCGGAGTTCATACTTCATATATATTTCCATACTTCTCCAGCACACCGGCCTGGATGTTTCTGTCAGTTCAAAACATCTTAAAACATTCACTTCCTTAGGGGTGGAGTTAAACTCTGCAGCTCTGTGGACCTTGTTGGAGATTTATGAAATAGTGGAATAAAAAGTCGTCCATTTTGGGTTTTTTCTTCAGTTAAGTACTTCTTTCTCCAGAGAAAGAATTATAAAAATCAAATTTTCTTAGTTGGGGACCTCTGGTTGAGTTGACACGCAATTACTCAGATTTATCATGGCAGTTAATCGTTTTTTGCATATAGCCAATTTATTATGAGAAAATAAAGAACTTACAATTGAGAGCTTCCCACACTGGGGATCTGTGATAGACATTTGCACCTAACCTGTGATTTTGAATGTCAGCCATTTTGATGTCTAAAACTGTGAGCTAGATTCTACAGATGAGAAAAGCTCCCCTCAGGGCTGGATTTCAATCTGACATCCCTTCAATTGCTTCCCAATTGACTAAACAGCTTGTGCTATTACCCAAGACCACTTAGACAGAAATTGATTTAGCTATAGATCTTAAGAACTGCTATAGATGAAATGTATCAAAGGGGGATGAGACCAAATCGTATAACTCAAGTGCAAACAGCAATTGAAAGTAATTGTAGTAATCTCTGATGACCTCAACCGGATATTGTTAGTATCGAGATGGATGACAGTATTCATTTAAAACAAGGACACACGCAGATACACAGCTAACAATTTTAGCGTGTAAGAACATTTCCATTAACGGTAACATTTCCATTAACGTTTGTTAAATTTTTTATTTTGAAAGTTCTAGAGACGTCCAGTTTTTTAGATGTTGTATTAAGGTTATTGCTAGGTTAAGGACGTTATCTAAACTTTTTAAATTCTGTACTGTTTTTCAAGTGTTCCACTAACAACTTTGGAATTATAGTCCACTATTGCAAGAATGTTTTTTGATTACTTTGAGAGAACTTTAAGAGAATGTTAGCCAACATTGCTAAAATGCTCATGGTTCTCCACATGCTCACCAATTATATATCTCTTGTATATATCCGTTATATAATAAACAGCCTCAGCTGCTTTACCAACAATGCATTCATAACATCGTTTATATATTACCTAACTGTTTAAGGAATTGATCAAAATATGAATGGCAGCAGATCATAACACAATATCAGACATTTGTGTGAAATATCATGTTTTAAACAAACAAAAATATAATAGATGTTCACAACGGTTTCAAATCAAAGCGATAGTGTTTCTACATTGTCAAATTTTGTAGAACATGCCACTCTGCGCAGCCACTCTGCGCAGCCACTCTGCGCAGCCACTCTGCGCAGCCACTCTGCGCAGCCACTCTATACAGTGGCTTGTCTGCTAGAACTGCTGTGAATTCCAAGTGTGACGTAGGTGCCAAACATCTTGACAAAGTCTACAGTTTCTCAGATGTGTCTCCTGGGAAGAATAATCTCTCGTGTCTTCTCGGAATCCAGCTCAGAAATATCCTACACTGTACTTGAATTTGCAAAGATAGCCAAGTCTCAGCAGTGATTTTAAAATGAACCATTTCAACAAGTCAACATGTGTCTCTTATGCGTCTTTTTATTACTAAAGACCTAAACCGGATAAAAAAATATCAACACAATCAGTCTTTGCATGTCATAATGTAAACAGCTCTTTGCCATCTGAGATATTCCGCACTAATACTTGTCTGTGTTCACTGAGACTTTTAATCCCTGTGTATTTTATTCTTCAGACTGAGTAATCCTGTTGCTACGCTTTCAGGTTTATGTGGTCCAACTCAAAATCCATTAAATGCTTTAAGAGTGTTCAGCTTTCAGCTCTGTGGACCTCAGTGCTGCCTACAGCACAACACAGCACAGTTACATTCATCAGCTGAAATATTTCAACAGTCAGATCTTCCAGTCATTTCAAGAACCGTCTTTCTAACAAGATCTCATCTACAACTTTTTCTACAACCTGTCAGCTGTTTCTTTTCAAGATCCTTTTCTAACCTGAATAATACACACATTGATACAAGACAACTATATCAAGACAGAAATCTTACTGCTAACTAAACTAAACAACATACAAACTAGACTGATCACTAATTCATACCTGTTTTGAAATAACGTGCCAGAAACGCATTCGATGACCCAATACATGAAGTCCAGTAATCTGCAGATTTAAAGAATTAAAGAATTATAGATTGTGGTGTTTAGATATATGAGGAGTTTTGAGCACTGTGTCAGACCGGCGTTTCATTCACACAAGCTCGCTGCTGTTCGGAACGAGCGTCAGCTGTCAGGCATCAGCGTCTCCAAACCTCCGATCCATTAAACCAAACGCGCAAACTTAAACGACAGTTTTGTTCCCTTAAAGGGCACTGCAGGTAGGGGACACTTCCTGTCACTACAAAGTGTACTACTGAGCAAATAAATCGCAAAGTGTGTATAAGTTTGTCATTGAAAGTATTTAATAATGATCACGTGGTTCCGGGTGGCGTGCGCCTTCACTTTAATACTTCATTTTGTACTCGTTTCCTCAGATTTAAACCCAACAGAAAACAATCTTATTTACACATTTTCATACTTGTTTGTTTTTACCAAGTTGCACACAAAGTGGCAGTAAGCTCGAATAAAAAATTATAATGTCATTATGAAATTAGACACTAGGTGACTGAATGTATGCTAATATGAAAGAGCTGGCAGCGAGAGAAACAGAAAACGACAGCCAGAATAAAAAGATAGAAAGAAAAATGACATCAAGTCTCACACCTGCTGGAAGTGTGAAATCTTCCAAGGTGCGGACAGACAAAACATCAAAGTTTGTAGCATATTGCATTTTTAAAACTTTATGTGTCGGGGTCTTTAAAATGTTTCATAAAACTTCATATTAGATATAGAACATATTTAATAATTCTGTAGGTTGTCTGTGTAACTTTGTAGTGTAATTTTAAACCTGCATAGACTGCATGCATTCTTTACATTAGACTTGACAAGCTTTCCTATATGGTTTATATTACGTTAGTTAAAGTTCACAAAACCTGGCATCCTCTGATTTAATTGGCTGGCCTTTTCCTTTTCTTTACTCACTGGATTTGCTAAAACTATATATTTAATGATATCAATGTGTTATTGTACCTGTCAGAACCTGTCAGATAAACTCTAAGCCTCCAAACAGTAAGTAAAAACAAAATTGAGGTTGGTCATTTTGTCAATCACCAAGTCTCCTGCTGTCTAAGTGGGCGGTTCTTGGCAAGTGGGCGGGTTGTGGCCAAATTAAGCTGTAAGGTGGAGTTAAAACTCTGGCTATGTGAGACTAACGCCAACATTTGACAGTGTAATAGTGAAGCTGTGAAGTTATCCATCTTAGACGACAGAAAAACAAAACCAACACAAATGCAGTGACATGGAAAGGCATGAAAACAGTGAGACTACTGAGATAAACCAAGCTGGCAGAGTCAGGCTTACTCTCACAAGCAGAAATGAAAGACAAAAAAACAGCCGTCTCTCTGTGGGTGGTGAGTAACAGATGTAAAGCTACACGTATGGATGACTGCAGAGCCTCTGGTCTTACATAAATAAAAAGCAGTAAGATGCTGCTGCTTTGCTCGTGGCAACACAAAGCCACCGTAGGGGAATGTATACTCTGGCTAACCCAGCTAACAGGGAACGTTGTCAGAATATTGGCTAAAGTTCTCTAAAAGTTCTTTCGAAGACATTCTTGCAGTAAGAATTTAGTAAAACAAAAATTAGTTATCACATATATCAAAACATTATTTTTAACTTGTTAGTGGAACATTTTAAAAATATTACAGAATAAAACAATGTTCCTAGAACAATCAAAGCAACATTTTTATCAGTTAACAGAAACACAAGGCAGATGTTCTTAGTTGTTGGGCTGGTTTGGGAATCTTCACCTCCACTGAGGCTGATCATTAAATCAGTGAGTTGAGCTTGAGTCCGATTCATGAATGACTCATTCCCGCAAGATTTGTGAACTGAATCCACCAGTTCAATGAAGACTGAACTCAAAAGAATAATTTGGCAATTAAATCGCTGCCCACACACATCATACAGCTGCTGAGGAACTGAAATTTATCACACGAGAACTACGGAGCACTTTTATGATTTTATTATGGTGGGTTTTTTATGGTGGTCTTTTGGGGCTTGACAGTCCAGCTTGAGTTTTGCTTTGAGTATGGAAATAAGTGGCCAGAATATTTTTCTAAAAAATCACTTTTTGTCTGATTTCAAATGACAGAATTGTGACTAAATGATCACTTTTCTTGGTGCACTTTCTCCTTTAATTACATTATGACCGTCTAGAAAAGAGAAACGCTGATTGAGGTGTTTGTTTGCTACCCATGTGTAAAAGGATTTTCTGTCCTTGTTAAGCAACAGTTAAGTTGTTAAAAAACTCATTAAACAGGATTTGTGCAGCTTCTGTCTGTGTGTGTATCTTTTAAGCCTGTGCCTGCATTCCTAAATGTTCCTAAATATACAGCAGATATACCTGAACGCATACATACAACAGACTCATCTTGCATCTTAACATTTGCAATACAATCCTACAGATTGTATCTTTACTCTTTCCAGTTGTTTCTCACATCTGCTTTACATGTTTGAGACCTTTAATCCATGACACATTACACCCAGGTAACAGGGAACATTCTCAGAATATTGACTAATGTTCTCTAAAAGTTCTCTCAAAGTTGTCAAAAATGTTCTTGTAGTAAAGCTGGAGTAAAATTGTTAGCTGCTTGGTAGTTAATATAAAAGTGCTACTGAAGAAATGTTTGTATTAATATTCAGAGAGAGATGTTTGACAATCTCTGACTTGTTGTGAATGTTCGACGCTGACGAATACGCAATGTTAATACACTGAATTTCAAATAAATTCGGAGAAATAAATGTTTGGAAAGCGCATAAGAGGTTGTCAGTCAAGTGTGAAGCTCAGAGACAGATCGAGGCTCACTGTTGCTGAATTAAAAATCAGTTTTGAATAGAGTGTGTATTTGCTGAAGTGAAATGTCCACACATTCATGTACATGCACAACCAAAATCTGTTATATGTTCAGAGGGCTTCCAATGACTGTTGCAAGTTAGAGTTAAAATAAGCGATACAATTATTTTTATTGTACTTTAGTTTGACACTGTGTTGCAAAAGATATACCGTATGAATTTGTCTGATGCTGGTTTCATTGAAGATGGAACAAGAGATGCTAGATGTGGTTATACACCAAAATGAAGGTTTTCATGTCTGTAAACATCAGTAGCATGACAGTAATAAAAAGTGGTTTTGTTTCTTGTAGCAGTGCGATATGACAAGACTAAAAACACACATGCTAACAATCAGACACACATGAGTGAGAATTTGAAAGCAGTCGGTTTCATTTTAATAGATTAGACTGTTCAGTTTACTGAAAATCTTGAAAATCTGATTCAGTAATTCATTTAAGGTTTCATTCAGAAACATTCCCCTAAAACCAGAGATTTTGTGTTTGGATGGACCTCCTCTCTCCTGTGTGGCTATTGTATATAACTATAGAGTATAGAACAGAGGTCTGGGACAATAGCCCAGGCAGTGAAAGTTAAACACAATAAATACCAGGCAGTGTAATACAGATTCTTAACCAAAACAAATGCATCAAAAATCTTTGTTTTGCTTTGTTTTGTTTGTAAAAATAGAACGGCAGATTCAGATTGCCATCTATAGGAAGTGGCATAGGAAGGTTGTATGAGCTGTGCTGAGCAGGAAGCAGATCTCTCTGCTCTGCATGACGTCAGAATCCGATGTTCTCCACGCACAACAGTTTACCGCATGCACGATTCCGTCTCTCACCACAGTCTTGTCCCTGTGTATCATTGGTTGTTTCTCCTCTCTCTGCCGCCTGACAGCGAGATCTTTTGTGTGCACAGGTTACGATTGACTGAGCGAGGTAATAGGAACATTCAGGCTTGGCTCTGTACAGCGTCTCTGCAGGCAGCAGAGGTTTCACACCTGTCTGTAACGTCGAGCCCACAGGACTCTCAGTATGAACTGCGAGAGAAGGCCGTGATGTTTCAGAAAGCGCTAGAAAAGGGCCCAGGGAATGTCCCCAGAACGCTGGCTAGTGTTCTCTTAAAGTTACTCTTAAAAAAGCATTTGGACCGTAACGTTAGTAGAACATTTTTTTGACTTGATATATCACATCGCGCATGTAGGTAGTGGAACATTTTTAAAACTACAGAATGAAAAATAAGTTTCAATAATGTTTTTATAACCAAGAAATAACATTATTATGATGGCAAAAAAATGATTCATGTTTAAGTCTTTTTGTCATGATTTTTTTTTTAAATGATTGGGCTCTTTATTCCGAGCTATATAGTAATGTTTAGAAATATCCCATGTTTTGGTCAATAACTATTAGGGTTTCATTATGTTTTCAGCCTTGTGTTCTGTTCTGAGAACAGTTCAGCAACTGTTACTAAAACAGCATTGCTAAAGCAGCATGGCTAAGAGCTACTTCAGCTGGATGAGGAACATTGTTACCTTGAGCCTCCATAGCTGGCCAGAGTAAATGGAGAAATGAATCAGAATACAGAGTAAACTATAAAGAGCATCTTTTCATCTGTTCTGAGAACAGGCTTAAAATCATTCTGTGTGCGCTGTGATCACGTGTCCCATGTTTAAGTCCATGATGAATTTATAATAGCCACATAACATAACCGCAGCTTGGTAACCTTGAAAAGACCGAGCTGATGTCTTCTGCAGCACTGTCATACCATTGCAGAAGTTTGTGTTGTGACCTAGATGTCGTATCGTCTATTTTTGAAAACGCAGCCATTTCTACAACGATCTCGCTGGGATTATGAGTCGTAAAGCCGGATGTTCTATACCTGAGAGATCCGATCTAATCCGTCGAATGTGCTGTCTGTTGCCACGCCGCTTTTACATTAATTATATACGGCACAGGCAACTCTAATTGGATCATGGACTTTGAAATATTCAGCTTCTCTCTGCTCAAACCCCTTTCATTGCAGTCCTCTTACCTTGAAGCCAGTAGTTAAGAAGCAAAAAGAGGCTTCTATGCATCCTTTCGCTGGATGCTGCTTCTGATGCAGTTGCTAGGCAACGGCAAGCCGGTCTCTCTGGCTCCATCACATCTTCCATCAGTGACAAGGGAAGCATAGAAGAATAATGAGAATTAACCTTGAGATACTACAGTAAAGAAAGTGAGATGAAACCATGACGACGGCCGTTTCTGGTATGAATTAGAAATGATCCTGTAAACTTTTCCTGTCTTGTGTCTCACCAGAGTTGCATTGTCTTTTTCTTGACATGAGCGCGTGTCTTTCAAACGAACAGAGCGAGAGATGACAGAATCAGCTGATATTATAAATAGATGGAACAAAAGTTACATGGGTGGGTCGATTAATCGATTTCAAAGTATTAAAGTAGGAGAAAAGGCAACACCACAATCTTAAGACACACACACACACACACACACACA
>JAZGTJ010021179.1:0-10027 GCA_036877575.1 Botia almorhae
GGAGCAGGTGGAGGAAAACCTGGAGAGGTGGAGGTTTGCACTCGAGAGAAGAGGAATGAAAGTCAGTCGTAGCAAGACCGAGTACATGTGTTTGAATGAAAGAAAGGGAAGTGGAACAGTGAGATTACAGGGTGAAGAGGTAAAGAAGGTACAGTTTAAGTTTAAGTACTTGGGGTCGACAGTCCAGAGCAATGGAGAGTATGTAAAAGAGGTAAAGAAGCGAGTGCAGGCAGGTTGGAATGGATGGAGAAAAGTGTCAGGAGTGATGTGTGACAGGAGAATATCGGCTAGAATTAAGGGGAAGGTGTACAAGACAGTGGTGAGACCAGCTATGATGTATGGTTTAGAGGCTGTGGTGCTGAGGAAGAAACAGGTGGCAGAGCTGGAAGAACTAAAGATGTTGAGGTTTTCTTTGGGAGTGACAAGGCTGGACAAGATTAGGAACGAGTTCATCAGGGGGGCGGCTCATGTTAGATGTTTTGGGAAAAAAGTCAGGGAAGCCAGATTAAGGTGGTTTGGACATGTATAGAGAAGGGATAATGAATATATTGGTAGGAAAATGTTAGAAATGAAGCTACCAGGCAGAAGGCAAAGAGGAAGACCCCAGAGGAGGTATATGGATGTGATAAACGAGGACATGAAGTTAGTGGGTGTGAGGGAAGAGGATGTAGATAAAAGGGTTAGGTGGAGACAGATGATTCGCTGTGGCGACCCCTAAAAGGGAACAGCCGAAAGGAGAAGAAGATCGTTGCATCGTTTTGTTAAACATTTGATTGATACATCGATGAGTATAGATGTATTGTTACACCCTAAAACTGACACTTTCAGCTTAATATAAATGTGCAGCCTGGTGAAAGTACAATATAATATATAATATATACAAAATAATATGTGAAAGACAGACAAGACCTCAAAGAGTCTTGATTGGCTGTATAAATACATGCAGTTTACCTGGTCCAGAGCTACCACTGAGGGTGATATTTAGGAACCTATGTTTTAGGAATCTTTTATCCTACCTAAAACAACAGAAAATATTATTAGATGGCTCTTGTCTTTTTTATTCCAACCAAAGCAAACATGAAGTTGAGTAAACATGAGAACTTAAAGGCCACATAGGTCATCTTCATTAAGATCAATAATTGTTTGTTGAAGAAGTTTGTGGTTTTACATGGTCCAGAAAGTTCATTATCCTAAAAAGTAAAGTGTGCCAAAAATTTCTTTTTTGCATCTTCCGTGTGTTCTTTGTAACAATTAAAAAAAGAACACTACAACCACACAAGAACCATGTAAATGATATATCACCACTGACGTAACCTCTAGTGGCACTATTCCAAAGGCTAGATAATGCTAATATGAGGGAGCATTTTAAAATCACATTCAGAAACATTAACGCTGGCTTTTAATTTCTAATCAAATTACGTAATGGCAAGCTTTTGCGACCAGGGCCTGGCCTTTTATGAGCTGAGGGTGGTAGAGGCCATGTTTATAGCTCTGTAGGCTAATTCTAGCTCTCCTCAGTTTTAAAGAGAGCACCTGTGCCACATAAATCTGTAACAAACTCCCTAACCAGTATGTTACATTTCTAATAAGCGTCAGTGAGTGAGAGCAGAGAGACAGAGAGAGAGTGAGAGAGAACGAGCAATGGGTGGAGGGTGTGGGGGGAGGTGGAAAAGAATGGCTACTGTATGGAGCCATTATAAGAGCCAGCTGTGGGTCAGCCATGTTACAGACTGTGTATGAGAGAGAGAGAGTGTGTGTGTACATTTGCAGGCAGATTTGTACCAGGGAAGGAAGACTCATAAATCCTCTGCTCATTTCAGGTTCACTCAAAGGCAAATTGCCTGTGATTAGAAAACAAAAACTAGCCCTCCTTTGCCTGTTTGCACTTGAGTCTGTTTAACCCACACATGTGCACAAAAACCTTATTGTCTTGTAGCATAGAGTCCTCCAGGCAAGCGACATGCAGCTGAACATGATATTTGCTGCAGTGCTACATGACTTGTATGATTTATTCGAATAGATTGCTTAGGAAGATCAGGTAGAATAAAGCCCTAGCTGGTGTACTCTAAAATACAATTCCAATCTCGTCAATATTGAATACTCCCCATAAAGAACCAGTTTTCTTATTTTTGTGATGCTATATGGTTCATTGCTGTTAAAAAAGGTTCAGCAAATTGGTTCCAATAATAGGGTTCTCTCAGTCAGGGAAAACAGAAACATCAGTAATTAAAGTTTTAGGGAGTGAATATTTTTTTCTAGCTGATTATTCTAGCTAATTATTATTATTCAATCGTCATTTTATTGGCTAAACTGCTCTTTGTGAATGCAATTTCTGTAAAAAAGATTTATTAGTCTTTATTTATTAAGTCTTTTTTCACTAATCATAAGTATAAAGTCATGGAAGATCATGTTCTAGGTGTCTTCCACAAACAGAGGATGTGATGAATGTATGAAAAACCAAAGAACTTTAAAAGGTTTTGGAACCTTAATTTTTAGCTTTCAGATGAGGGAAAATTGAGACCCTTCATCAGCTTCCCTCTTGTTACAGAGGAGGCTCCCGCACTGCCTCCTCTGTAACTGCCTGACTGCTCTCTGCCTGCCTCTATTTGGGTTTTTTATTGGATTGTGATTGTTTGCTGCCTGTCTCGACCCTCGCCTGTCCCACGTGCCTTGTGATTGTTTGCTGCCTGCCTCGACCCTAGCCTGTTCCATGTTCCTGCCTTTGCCTTGTCTCTACTGTTTCTGTTGTTTCTATGATTGACCCTGTACTGCTAAACGATCCCTCAATAAAGCTGCAAATGGATCCAAATGCCTCTGATTCTTTGCAACACCTCTGTTCTTAACATAAAGGTAGACAGGGTCAATGTGTTCTACAGGGACATCTCTGCTGATTAAAGATTATGCACCAGTGCACCACTCAAACTTCAATTTGCCACATTTTTCGCCATGTCACCCGGAGCATGTGCGATAGTATAAACTTCATAGAAAACTCTCCTGTCCAAGCAATCACTCTAAACACTACATCACATTTATTAAGGACCCTAAAGTCGCTACTGGTCTGCGGTCATTTTAGACCAGCTTGAACATTTGTCTGAAAATTTACAACAAAAAGTGATTCAAGTATACAAATATTGATAAATATTTTAATATTAATATTTTATTTAAATATTGAAATATTGATAAATATTTATATAATTTTCGGTTTGAGATTAACATTCCTTTAGAATATTTAAGATCATAAGTGTAAATATTTGACCAGCTTGGCCACCTTGAAATATTCCTTATAATAATCTTTATACTAAAGTCTACAATGTAGTGTCTGCATTATTGTAAGCGTGTAATCTTTTTTATATTGAAGGCTGGGTTATTTCACAACAAATGTTTTACACATAAAAATGAATGTCAGAGATTAGCAGCAACATGCAGAGGATCACTCCGGTCTCTAATACTATGCATGTGCTACAACTGCAGCACGGAAATGAGGATTGACATGCTTGTAACTCTAAACAGCTCCTCAAATCAAAATGAACACAAACTATTCAAATACAGCCTATAGTAAATTAGAGTCAAAACCACGTGTGCAAACTATTTATTGGAACACATTTCGCAATTAATCCAAATCATTTATCTCCCTGATCTATTAAAAAACTATGTGAGAATGATAGACTGACTAACTAACATGACCCGCTTTCACCATTAACAAGTGTGCACCTGTTGTATTTGAATACTCAACAAATGCAAACCAGACCTCATAGGCGGCTAACCGAAAACAGTGTGTGGTGGGAACTTTAGGCTGGAGGGTCAGAGTTATGCACCGAGGTTAGGGGAAGGGTGACAGGGTGGGGTGTGAGTGGGGATTTGGGGTGTAGAGAGTTTCTCAGCCGGGCAAGAGTTCAGCCTCATCACAGCAGGCCAATCTGTTCCAGACAAGCCAAATGACACATTATTGGATCCAGATTTAACACAGGCACTGCGTATATTACATTACCAGACACCAAGCCCACTTCAGCTCATTACCTCCGCCAACAGGGAGGAGAGAGAAAAAGGCAGATAGAAAATGAAAGAGTCTCTTTTAGCCTTGTCTCCTGTATGCCTCTCTCTCTCTTTGCCGGGAAACTGTCAAATATTTCAGAGGCAGGTCTCATGGAATGTTTCTCTCAGAACACCCAAGACGTTCATGGGCTGGAGGGATTTCTTTATTAAGTTATTAGAAACACAAGACAGGGTTCCTGTCCTCCCTCCCTGAAAAGATGGAACGGAGGGTAGGCAGGCAAACAGAAGGGACGAGTTGACCAGAGCAGGCCAATAAGGTTAACTTTTTCATTTTGATTTCTGTTAAATTTGCTTCACCCCAGGGGGACCCTCAATCACAGGGAGCAATAACAAAATGCGAATGAGCGTGTTATCATGTCTGGATTTTTTTATGTTCAATAAAATCTAAATTGACCAAAACAAAGCAAACAAAGATCTTAATTTGCGAATAAAAAGTTATCCCTTTTTACTAAAGATAACAAATGTATTTATTGGTAGCACTAGTGATAACAGACAAACTCTAACATGTCAAGCAACAATGCTATACTAATACTATTGTTAACAACACCATTTGTGCTATAGACGAGTGATACCACAAGCTATATTAGTTAACCAAGCTATATCTTAAGATCAGAATATAATAAAGGCTTAGGGTTGGGCCAAGAACACCTTAGCAACCAACAAACGATGCAATTAAAACCACCCAGAGCACCCTAACATTTGTATAATGACACCATGGCACCCACCTGGGTGTTTTGTTGAGGAAATATTTTCTCTAGTTTCCTAAATAATTCTCTTTAATAACCATCTGTGTAAATGCAGCTCTGTGAGAGTGGACGGTCCCCACACAGTGAGAGGAAGCCAACAAGCCTGTCTGAGTACAGTAATGCCACAATCAAATCAATACACAAACATGAAGAATGAAAGGTGAAAGAGAGGAATAAAATATTAAAAGATATCACAAAATGCTTATTCTAGGAGTCCATACTATAAAATTGACAGCATTTAATCGTTTTATTTATTTTGTGTAGAAAAAAACGTTACATTATGTTTTCAAAGAACGTTATTGTAGAATGGTCCTAGCAAATTTATTTAAAAGTTCTTAGTATTGTGTACAGCAGTGGTTCCCAAACTTTTTCTGCCGGGCCCCCCTTTTGCAGAATAAAAAAAATTTAACCCAAACCCACCCCCCCATTTACACATAAACATTTATTTTATTATATAAAATATGATAAAATTCATATTTTCTGTTAAATTATTTACATATGTGGCAAGTAGCTGTATAATAAGCAAGATAATTTCACAGTGGGGTCTTGTATCATCCTGAAAACGTTCCTTTTTACATAAAAATCTAGGGGTGTACCGACATAAAAATTCTTGGCCGAAACTGAAACTTGGCTTTGTAATAATTCTTTATTAATTTATTAAATAATATAGTCATTTTATAAGACTTCTTAATTTAACTCAATTATTTTAATGATACTGAATAAAAAACAAATCACAAGCAAATAAAATAACCACGTTTATTGAAAGTAACAATACATTTTGACAGAAAACATGAATATTAAATCTCAATATATTATTTTTATTCAGTTCTATGAAACAGAATCAGATATACTTTTTTGACTAATTATAAAAATAATGTATAGTCCTATAAAGCAATTATTATCAGAGCATGTAAGCAGAGCATACCGTCACGAGAGGGTAGTGTCATTTTACCAGCATTGTCCAGTACAGCAGTACTACAGCATGTTACGGCACAGTATGCGACGATATTGCAACCAGGAACAAGAATACATAGACATTTTATGTCGGCGCGTTATTTGAGCGGACTTTGCAACCCAACAGAACGCACATTTATAGAGCGGAATATTGAGTGGAGCGCGCTGAATACTGCCGGGTGGCGCGGCACACATTTTCGGCCGTGTATCTTCTTCGAATCTCATTAAAAATGGACTGTACACTAGCCCTGCCGCGCCCCCCTTATCATAACTCCAGTTTGGGAACCACTGGCGTACAGCTTCAGGAACAGCGTGAAATTAAATTTGAGCGAAACTTGATGATCCATTTTATCGCAGCATGATATGAGAACAATCCAAAAAGCATCTAGTGTGCTTCAAAGGGAGCAAAGGACAGAGACGGCAAAAGGGGAATCTTTTTATTTAATGCATTTTTCATTACTTAGCTTATAAATTAGGATAATTCCAAATCTGTTTTTTCAGTTTATGAGAAAAATACATAAAAAAGTAAATAAAATGATATTTTTAAATACAAGATTTAAAAAATAAAATTTCATTGCAAAATCATTATAAGAAACTAGCAAATTTAATTCTTATACAAAACTGTCACCCATTAATATGTTGAAACTTTGGTCTTTGGATAAAATATGTCAAGTGTTACGGAGGAGGCCATCGCTCCACCTCCTCCCTGCCGCCAGAGGGAACCATTGCCAGAATACTAGTTTCCTTCCGGACTACATTTCCCAAAGTAATCCCATGCCATTACTTTCTGTAATCAGCCCGGTTATATAAGCCCAGGTCTGCACTCTACTCGTTGCAATGTCTTGTTTGGCTATGCCTAACTATGCCTGTCCAGTGTTTCCCTGGACTGATTTCTGTTACCGTTTGGATTGTTTATCGTTTTTGATTCTTCGCTGCCTGCCTTTTGTTTTTGCTTCGGACTTTGTTGTTGATTGTTTGCTGCCTGCCCTGACCATTGCCTGTGTACCCGTTTTGATTTTGTCTCACCCTCATTGCTGTGTTTAGCGGTATTTGACCCTTGCCTGTTTGTGGATTACTCTGAATAAACTGCTGCATATGGATCCCACTGTCCCAGTGTTGTCGTTACATCAAGAATGTAACGAGAATTTTTTCATGAATGACAAAAATGTTTTTTCAACCTATGGCACATTTATGTTCACTCACTTCAGATTCTGACACAAATTCAGAGATACGCACCATTACAGCTGCTGTCAGTACAATCCATAATGACACCATGGCAACCACCCACCCTAGAATTTTGGTTGGGCAAGCACATGTCTGTCTGAAAATATACAAATCTGATTTTATAAACATATAATTTTATCATTAAAACCGGTTATTTGCTAAGTCATTACAGAAGTTCAAAACTACAAAAAAAGAAAATATTTGTATAGACACAACCTCTCTGACAATGCAGTTCTTCATTCAGACAGGTGGGGATCTTTATCACTGCACATTGAGTAAGGCACAGGTATCCGCTCTCATTCTTATGCTCTCACAAGCAGACAATTGTTGCAATCCAAACACCCCATCCCATGTCACAACATGCACAACGAGTAAACCGTACTGATGGCATGACACCACTCCTGCAGATGCACCATCAAGAATCCTTGTGCTGTCAGAGAGAAGATTATCCGCTTGATTTACTGCCCCATAATTCCGTTCTTTTTTTTAGTTTCCCACAGGGCCACTCCCTGGCCTTGCACCACAGCCGGGGCTCAAATAGCCTTGCATTTTGTCTCCTGTTGCCTTTTTACACTGGCTACCAAGTTGCTGCCGTTTCCCTTCTCACCTGCCAAAGGGCAAGAGCAAAGAATACCCGGGGTCACAAATAAAAGTTTGCCAAAAATATGGCTGTGTGTCTGAGGGGTGGTCATGTGACTGTGATGCTACAGCTGTGGCGGTAGCCATGTTAACGGTAGTCGGGCGTATCACAGAGCAAATGTGAGATGTGATGGGAGAAATAAAACAATAACAGCTGTCTGGTGATAGCAATCAAAGACAGGCAACTGTGTGATGAGGAGACATGAGATTCTGGCATGTTCCCATAATTTATACTTCAGCCTCAAAGGCTACCATAAAAATCTTTCTCTGATAGCAGCCGTTCTTTTTTTGTCCCTTTGAGTAACTACATCTAATACTGTATCTTCCTTTTTGTTATGTTAATTTTTTAATTATCTGTTAAAGCACTGTGTCATTATGAGTATGACAATAGTTTAAAGAGTGGATGCAGAAAAGTGTTGTGTGATTTTGATTTACTTCAAATATGGAGACAAAATGGCCAAAAAATGATCTAATTAAACAACCATTAGGCGTCTTTACTATGGGCATACAAACAGATGGATGCTGATTACCTGAATGTCTTAATGAAAAGGAAAAAATACATTTGACATACTGTATTACACATAGAAAATTTTTAAGCCATAAAATCACAAGTAACTCACAACAAATCTAGCCTTCTACTGCCCCATCAACCAGTGAAGGGCTAGATTTTTTTGTGAGAAAATCATTTCTATCAGCCCTCAGATTCTATATATAATATATTAAAATATAAAAGATATTCTATAATAACATATCAACCTTTTAGTTTTCTCAGATTTTAGGAGTCAGTTATGGTTAGGGTTTGAGTTGGGACTTTTTTTTCTCATTAAGAGAGTGTGGTTCACCTCTGTCCAACTTTGTGACTATGAGAACTTCACTAATGCAACAATTTAACTGCCTATTTTTGGCACTACTACATTGTTATCCTATAGGATAGATAGTTGACTGAGATATAGGCCACTATGACACCCACCAAGAACACACACACACAAGTCATACATTGACCTGAACACTCCACATTTTCCTATAACACCAGAATGAGTTACATGTGAGGGGCAGGGGCAACCAAGTATACATTTTTTGACTTTAGGTGGAACTTCTGGTCTGTAGTGCATGGCTTAAAAAGCATAACAAACCTAATTTGTTTTATTTGTTTAATTTTGTGCACATTTTCTGTGCATTTAAAACAATAACAAAATTATCCTTAAGAAATGTATGCAATATTTAAGTACACAGCACATTCTGTATGAGAGTGTTTGTTACCACATCTGTGTGTGTGTGAGTGTGTGTGCTAAGCAGAGGGCAGCTCTAGCACACTGTTATGGACCATTAACAGTGATTAATAGGCTTATATGCTTTCCCATGATCTCCACTGATTTGTGGAAGAGAGCGCTCATTGATGAGTCAGTAGAGAAACTGACCACTGCTTCTCGTTATTCCAAAATTACAAATACAAGCAACTAACACAATAATCAACACTTTATTTGAAGTTATGGAGATCTCATTTTTTAACTCAAATTCTTTATCTAAGCTTTTGTTTTTTAACAATGGTGATCATATATTTTAATATTGAAGTAGTATAAAAACAACAACATGAAAGCATTGTTAAATAGATGTATAAAAGCATAAAAGATAAATTTGGAATCTATTTAATCTTGTTTGTTGTTTTTATAATATAATTTAATCATACCATTGTATCATCAATACATTACAAATGTATTTATTTTGATAACTAATATTTATCAAGTTCAATATTAATCAAGTAATCAAACATATTTACAACTTGTAGTTCAGTGTGAAAATGATCACACAATACTTAAGATGAAGTAAGCGCTTTATCTCAAGCATGTTTTCTTTGCAAACATCTCCCCGAACACGCTTTCTAATCTATAGACCTACCTTAGATGCTTCTTTAGAAGTTATCCCTCTAATCTCCAAGAGGCTACAATACCCAGCATATTTACACGTGCAGCACTTCCATTCACTTCCATTAAGAAATAATACAATTTAGAGAGAGCAGGGTGCTTTATTCTGTCTCGTTGAGGAAATATTCTCTCTAATCCTTCATTATAAAAACGCTCTGTGAGAGCGAACAATCCACACACAGTAAGAGGAAGCTAACAAGAACAGCCTGTCTGAGTACAGTAATGTCACAATCAAATTCTAGGAGTCCATACTATAAAAGTAATCACCATTTGATCTTGTATTTAGTTTGTGTAGAAAAGACTTTTGTTATTGTAGAAGCATCTAATCTGCGCGAGAATGGTCTTAGCATATCAAATTAAAATGTTTAGGTTCTTACTATTACAAACACCCATAGAACAGGAGGAATTAACTAAACTTATCATAACATCCAAACCTACAACATGCCTACTGGACCCTATACCAACTACATTACTAAAAGAGATACTACC
>JAZGTJ010021180.1:0-10027 GCA_036877575.1 Botia almorhae
TACCCTTCTACATTTACATCCCTGCATTAAGCCCCGCCCCTAAGTCCACCATTAAACATTAAGAGCTAATGAAGATCATGCATATTTCATTTGGCATTTTGCAAACAAAGGATAAATAAAATACAGATAAAACAAAGGTCCGAGACCCTACGTTTAGACGTGTAAAAGCATATGCCAACCCCCTCCCTCAGCGCTTCTCTTCACCTTTATCAGCAGATGAATAATATGGGTTCAGAGGTAGTTGGCCACTGTTGTTCAGGCTGGAGAACATTGTGTTGCTCCCTCACGACAAGCCGCCGGGCTGCCACACTGACGGCTATTACATGCATCAGCCATTGTGCGCCATTATTTCTGAGATGCATTTATATAATTTGTCTGTCCATTAATAGACAATAACACACAGGCCTTAGAAGAGCAAATCATGTAATCACTGTGTAGAAAAGAGTTTCCATTATGTTTGCGAGAGATGAAAAACAGCACAAGATAGAAGGGGAAAAAGACAGAGAAGCAGAGGGTTTCATACGGCCCTGATCATTTAATATAAAACAGCTACAAAATTAATAGCATAATAATAATTGTTGTCATGGCGCTTAATTTTAGTTGTTTATTGTTTATTTGAAACATCTACAGCTACGTATTAAACACTGTGAGCTGAAACCAATTTTTTATCAAAGCCAACATTTTATCAGCTGATTGATTAATCAAAAATTACGGGACAAAATGGGTAATTATAAGCCATGTAACAAAAGCCAATATTTAGCCAATACCTTAAATAGGCATAAATTAAATTTGAATAAAATGGGCATATCTTCAATTTCATTTTAACAATTATAGAACATAAAACACAATATTTATCAAGTTCAGTAGTTTATATAAAAGACAAAAACCTTGTGTTGCTTGTGTCAGATTAGTTAGAGTAATAGTTGCTATCCCAAACAACTAGCAAATAACACAGTAGCTTTTTGTACTTCCAAGCTAAGGATACACCTTCATTTACCTTCATTTATATTTACATATGGATAACAAGTAAAAAAAATCATTATGTGAAATATCAGTATTTAAAGATGGATCCCTTTATCACTAAATGAAGGTCATATAAACAAAAACAACAAGAGGTCAAACACACACGTACAAAATAATATTCCACATCATCCAAAACACACCCATTCAGAGAAGCCTGTAGCCTGTACTGACGCTAATTCTGAGGTCTGTGTGTGACTCAGGCTACAACCTGCACAGACTCTGTCAGTATCATTCAGACCTTCTGCTCCTCTGTCTGATGAACATGACGGAACATGCCAGAGAGACCCACAGCAAAAACCTTACACACACAAGCCCCAAAACAACACCAATTCTCCCACGCTACACCAGGACTATCTGTGTTTATCTGAATGTACAGTACTGTATTGCTATCTTTTCATGGAGGGAAGTCAGAATGGTGGTTCTCAGCATATCAATTAACTAATGTAACTAATCTCTTACACACACAAGCTAGGTTTCTATGCATATGCACAAGTGTATATGCTTCCTCTGGTACACACCATGTCACCAAACAACACAGTGACTACCTGGAGCCCTATATATAGGCCCACTGACTGATTACAAGATTGTAGACACCTGTGATGCTGATTAGTGGACACACCTTGAATTAACATGTCCCTTTGGTCACATTATTTGCAGTCTTTTCTAGGGGTACCATCCTTTTTGTCTAGGCCTGTTTCATGAGTTTATTTTTTTAAATAATTCCGTTGAAGCATGGTTAAAAAAAAGCAATGTCTGACTTTCATTGGTTAACATTCATAGAATTTTTATTTATTATTACTTTTGTCAGATTAAAGGTTTTTCTGTGACCATTGTGAGTTTTTCTTTCATTGACCAAAGGGTACCAACAATTTTGTCCACGTGTGTATACATACAGTATAAACTATATACTGTACATTTTATCTCTGTACAAATCATTATTTTATTATTTTATCATACAAATCACATAATCATTATTTTTTATGTTTAATAATACTAATAACATTTCAATCATGGGGACTGAATCGTGTCACTTTTACCATTGTTGTGGGGACACCTTTTTTTAACCCTTCCCCTAAACATAATCCTTACTGAGAACTAAAGAAAAACCAGTAATAAAAGTAAAAAGAGTTATTTATGCTTGCTTATGAAGTTATTATTTATGTTTGTACAAATAAAGTAACTTAGTTTAGTAATCAGTAGTTTACAGTCCACTGCAATTCTGTTTGATGCAATTTATCCGGTTCAATCTTTCTGAGGTAAACTTAAGCTCCCCTCACACGGAACACATTCTGTCTGCTCGTGTGTTAAATGGGAGATATGGGCATATAAATACAGCAGAGTCAGTTATAATTAATGCCTGAAATATGTTAAATATCACTTTGAAACTGGCATTTCATTTGTTTAGCAGACTGACACACTCCTTGCAGAAACCACAGGGGACCTCCCAGCCACGAAATGTAAACTACTCTCTATTATTAATGGCTCTCATTATTATAAATGGCCTCACAGATGATGAAAGTCAAATCTTTGACATTACCGTTGACAACAGTACTTTTTTGGTCTTTAAAATCAATCACACGCTTACGTCTTTTGAAGCCCTGCACTACAAGACTAATTAAGAGAGTATATATTGTGAGGGGAAAATAATGCTGTTATAATTGTAGCTATATTGTGTTTCCTCACAAGGTAATTAATCTCTTTATATTAATTACAGAAAGATGAACATTTGATAAAACTTGCTCTTTCATAGCTCTTTTAAACCTGAGAAGCAGGCAAGCAAAAGTCTCCCTTTTTTCTCCACGTTTAATCTTACTGCTGTTTTCGGAGAAATAATTGAGATATTAAAGACATTTTTAACATTTTGTTTCTCATGGGCAGTCATGATACACACTCTGGCTCAGCTTACTTTATTTAAAAGACATGCAAATGTGCAACTTTAGGGGTAACTCATTAGACTCTGCCTCAAACCCTACCCAAACGCCTGTTAGAAAGACCACAAATGAGACCTCGTGTGGTTTTGTGTCCATACAACGGAAGTCAATGGGTGTCACCAACATACTTCAAAATATCTTCTTTTGTGTTCCTCAGAGGCAAGAAAAGTCATACAGGTTTCGAATGACATGAGGGTGAGTAAATGATGGGAGTTTTTTTTCATTTTGGGGTGTACTGTCCCACCACAGGATGTTTCTGGAGTTAACATGGTGTAACGTCTTGATGTTATGATGTTATGTTATTGATTTGACTAGAAATGTGTAGTGTTTGCAAAGCCTGGCCCGAATTGTTACTGTGAATCAGAAAATATGTGTTTAACTGGAGAGGAACAACAGCATTGGAGGAACTGTGTGTGTGTGTGTGTGTATCTGCCTCTCACTGTCATCCACATCATGATTATTATGTTGGCAGGATCTGAAAGATTAGACACATTAATAGTTTATGGCTCTGTACTTTCACCAAATTCCCACAAGCATAAATTACTGAAGAGGGGCATTTACATCTCTGTTTCTCAACAAACTTCTCTCTCCTTCATTCTCTCTGTTCCTTTCTCCTGTTTCTTTGCACGTCTTCTTCGTTTTAAACGAAGGTCCCTGTGTACTATGAGAACGTTCAAAGCGATATTTAACCTTAATGCGAGGCCACGGTGTTAATTCAGATGTGGTTCTCAGGCCTCCGTTACGCAGAGAAAACAATAACATTGTAAAAACGTAAGCACCTAAAAAGAAAGACATAATTAATAGATGTGGTCTGCCGATACGCATGAATAATGCAGCTTTTATATTCAAGAAAATTACGAACTATACCCATCGGGAGAGAATGGGGGGAAATCATTAACTGCAAACTAGAACCTTTGCGAAATCCAGCAAATTTTTAATAATTTATCCACATAAACAAATAACACATGAATAAAGAATACTTTAAAAAGAAAATTATTCCGCCACCCAAGCCACGGGAGCGCTCGCCTCACTTCCTGTGCAACTTTTCGTATCTGGGGACAAAAAAGGTGGAAATAAATAAAGAAATAAAAAACAAAGTTTGGATTGAGCGTTATTGAAATGAAAATAGTTAACTTTGCCTCGCTAAGTTTGCGAGAGTTTTTTTTTAATCCCATCGTGCATCAGATTCTTTCTGTCAGAGAATGTTTCATACGGGCCTACAGAAACCTTCTGAGCTAGAGATATAATTTTTCTAAACTGTTTACGCGTTATTTTAGCTTCAGTGTTGACGTTACAGAAACGGAATGCGTATATAAACAGGAGATTGAAAACATCAACTTATTTGATTTTCAAACCTCAGCGATCTGAGAATTACAGGCTTTGATGATAAGAGATATAAGTCTGAAACCAAATGCAATCCATCACCTCCAAGCTGTACATATTAGTACAAATGACTAAATATGAGATACAATAACACAAGACAGTAATGTGGAACAGCAGTGTTCCTGTAGCTCGGTTGGTAGAGCATTATGTTAGCAGCGCAAAAGGTTGTGGGTTTGATTCCCAAGGGCACATGTACTGACAAACGGTATAACTTGAATGTACTGTAATTCGCTTTGGTTAAAAGTATCTGCCAAATGCATAATTGTAATGTATTACTCCAGTATCTATTGCTGAAAACAACATTGATTTGTCAAGTGCATAATTTAACTTAACATTTTAATTTACAACACAAAGCAGCTTGAAAAAAACAATCTGATCTTAATGTCTTAAAGATCGCAATAAGTGTGTGACAAGAAAAATATCGACACAGTTTTGTTAAACATAACTACTTCACTACAACCAATATTACTTTAAAAGGATATTTCTCACTCCTGCGGCAGTAAAACACCTTTCGTGGTAAATTACGAGGGCGGTCTGTAATTTCGTCTGGGTAACGAGTGTGTGATATGTCAGGGTGTGTTGTTCCCCCCTTCATGTACTTCTGACTGTATGTACGGTGGTTTCATTCGAGTCAACCTCACACAACCTTGACTTCCTGCTGTGTCTCGGACACATGGGAAATCAAGGGAATTCATCAGCTGCAGTTAAACACTCTGTCAGTTATGTGTGGCAGTATGTGGTTGTGTATCTGTGAGGGTGGGGGAGGGGTGTGGAGAGAGACCCCGCGGCGCTTATACCGGAACGCCCATGGAAACGCAGTTACTAACTGGAAATGACCGACTGAATTGTAACACACAAACAGTGCACTTGATTAAACAGTACTTAGAGTTGACGGTTCGATTTCATAATGCCGTCTCTGTAACTGTACCGTGTTTCATACACATTTTACATATCACTGTCATAAAATAAAGTTTGACAAACATTCAGACGGTCAACCCAGCTAACAATTGTAGGTTGTGAGAATGTTTCCTATACGTTTTCATTAGTTAACAAAAACATTGAAAAGGTTATTTTGAAAGTTCTAGGAATGTTCTAGGGATGTTTTTTTGACATTGTATAAAATTACTGCTTGGTTTTTCAAACAATGTTTAATTCTGTAACATTTTTCCACTAACTACTTAAGAATAACTTTTTTGATATGTACCATATATAAAGTTTAAGAAATGATGTACTAACATTATTGCAAGAATTGTTTTGATAACCGTAAAAAAAATTGTAGAGAACGTTAGCCATCGTTTTGTGAACGTTCCCTGTTAGCTGGGGAAATGATGATTTTAGAGACCCCAGTCTCAAAAAACATAGAGGCAACCAGAGTCATTTTTGTACAAATACAAAGAATGCACGTTTTAAACATAGGTTTAAAAAAAGACACATCAGTTACATAAGTCAAACAGAAATACTGTTCTATTCACATGCCTGCGAGTCATGGGTGGCTATCAACGAGACAGTATGAGTGTGTCCAATCGTCTTCATACAGAGCTTTGAGTATTTGCTATCATTGTACACATGTAAAGCACAGATTTAGACATGTTGCCTCAGGAAGCGACACATTTATAATACAGTCATTGAAAGAAGCACTTTAATATAGGCTAAAAAATTCGCTCAAAACAGAGTGGAAGATGTGGAACAGACAGGAAGCCATTGAAAACACTGCACAAACAGACACACACACACACACACACACACACACACACACACACACACACAGGTGTGATGCACTGTATGAGTGAGGTATATTTCTACTGTTTTCATACCAGGCTTTGTTATCTACCTACTAACCTGTAAACTTACCCCTCACAGTTTTTGGAGCGCATTTTAAAAAAACTGGCCCTCGGTACTGTACAACTGAAGCTGTAGACTCGCACACACACACATACACACACACACACACCCGCACACAGAGGAAACTATTTGTAGCTATACGTCTTTATATAATTGAGCGTATAATGGCTCCTCGGAGCTTTCTCACAGCCAGGGGCCTTTCTCTAAAACTCTGATGATTCACACTCACCAATGTCACTGCTTTGTTTGCACCCACCCTGTTCGGTTCATCCACTCCTCCACCCCCTTTCTCACTTTCTCTCTCTCTCTTTCTCTCCTCTTTTTTCCGTCTGCCTCTCCAGTGTAAACACACACTTTCTCTTTTCACAGGAGCAGAGTCATTACAACATTTATAATTTTTTCATTATACCACCATTTGCCAATTACCCACTGCACATGTTCCCTGCTCTAGATGTCATTAACCTCTCCTGAAACTCCCTTCTCTCCCCGTACCTCAGACTGGCACCGCCAGGGAAAGGCTGAGCGGGCCGATCCGCCGGACTGATACGGGAGGAGTCTCAGTCAAATCATCGAAACGCTCCTCTGGTCTGCGGCTCCTAATTGCTGTGTGCCACAGGGTCCTTATGAAGCAATCAAGCAGGCAATCTCAGAAGACGCCCGTGCCGTAACACGTTAACAATCCTTCCCCCTCCTTTCTCTCTCGCTTCCTCTCTCTCTCCCTCTCTTTCACCTCTTAGTGGAGCTGGGCTACCCCAGGTCCCAGCTGCAATTAATGACCTTGCTTGGGACTGAGCTAATAAAATACAGGCATGTTTAATGACAGAGAAAGACAATGGAGACGAGGGAGAGGAACGCGCTAAAAGTTCCCTTTCCGGACAATCAAATAAACCAACAGGGTAATAAAAGTGATCAAACTCGCTCTTTACCCACATCTTACACACACACGAAGACCTTCAAAGCTTTATTAGTGAAGACATCTCGTAAACACACAGACAAATGTTCCTCATACTAAAATTACCATACACCCAAACTCTACCCCTAAACCCACCCAGCTAACAAAAACATTTTCAGAATGTTGGCTAATGTTCACTTAAAGTTCTCTCAGAGTTATCAAAACATTCTTGCTGTAATGTTTGTAAAACGTTTTATTGACATATATAGTATTTATCAAAAATGTGTTTCTTAAGTTGTTAGTTTCACATTTTAAAAACGTTACAGAATTTACACAATAATGTTAATGCAACATCTACAAAACTGGAATTTTTACAACGTTTTTAACACTTACAAAATTGTTTACATTTTTATTACATTAGGGAAATGTTCTAACAACCCACAATTCTTAGCTGAGTAACCTTCACGTAACCTCTAACTCTGACATCAATAGATTTACAGTAAAACATGATTTGGTTATTTTAGTATTTTAGTATTTTGGTATTTTAGCTGATGTATAGTGAGGACCATTTTTAACGTCCTCACAAATAGATTTTTGACATGACACAATATTAATAGCGACTATCTAAGTTTTGCCCTCACATTTGGAGCCACACACGGTACACACAGCTCACAGTTTGTCCTTTTATCTGTGTCAGACTGTGTCAGCCTAGATGTTTGCAAAAAAGTTACACGTAACTGCCAGATATAATACACTCAAATAGTCTCAGGCAAAAAATACTGAGCTAAAATCCTGCGATGACCCAAAAATGCTACACATTATCTCTCTTCTCTCCTGTGTGAAACTGGCTCTGTGGGACAGGTAAGACAGAGTTCAAAGCTGTGTTAGGTGTCGGACAGCCACTCCCCCAGCCGCAAGACACACCCGGCAGGGCGTGAGAACAGACCAGCTGTACTCCAAGCTGGACCGAATCAAACCCAAACAGCAGCCTTGAATTTCATCTGCCTCTTGTTTTGAGCTATAAATTTGGCAGCGCCAGCGTCTCTGTGAGGGAAAACGAGTCTTTTGTTCGGTCCTATAACTCGCATTGTGCTTTTCTCCCCTCATTGTCAGCTGAAAATGTAAACTAGAGAAGTTCTGTATCACTCGCTATTCCGTTTATAAAGTGTCTGTTTTAAAAGATTCCCTCACATGCAGCACAAAAGCGGCTTTGTGGCGCCTATGTGAAGGCGCATCTTTTTACTGCCAACATGTTTTGATGGTGGCGTACGTACGAGCCAGAGTCAGACGACACCCCTGGGAGTCCCCAAACTGAATTGATTTCCTTTCATTTGAGTTAATCCGAACTTGCACCTAGAGTGAGGGTAGTTACAGGCAGTTTCATCCATTCTTCATTACATGATTCCCATTGCAGTGTTTGCGACCGCGGAACGGATTCATGTATTTTAATGTCACAAATCAATTCGATACTTTTGAGTTCATTTCATTATTTTAGTTTCTACTTAATTCAGCTCAATTCCATTCACGTTTATTATCACATCCTTGACGCTGTTTTTTCCTTTTATTTATATAAAATTTATTTATAAAAAAGATTTGCTCAACGAGGCAGGTTTGCATAAATATAAACAAAATGAAGCAAAATGTATTATTTGAGTTATAACTCTTAAATATTAAATTGTCATGTGACACATGTAGTACAGTATAACATTGCTTTCTTAAAGGCATGCTAATAAGGAACCTATAAAGTGACAATATGCTCTTGTATTCTGTGTGAATTTACAGTTTATTGGATTAAATCATTCATTATATGTAAATGGTGAGTGAGGCAGTTCATTTTGCGTGGTAGAAAGTCATACAGTATGTCAATGCTTTCAGCATTTGGGCAGATAATTCAGGAATCCATGTGTATAAGCAGATGTATTTTTTATAAATTAATATAATATAATAATTCAATATACTCTCGTTGCTGAAACGTTGGTTTCAACAAACTGAAGTGAGTGTGCAGTTATTTTTTGTGATTATAAATTATTATAACACATGTAAATTGAAATAATTATTGCTGAATATTCTAAATAAATCTGTGGCCTTTTAACTAACTGCTGGGAGCTTTAACTTATAAACGGTACATTCAAATGTGATTCAATGTGACACATGAACTTTGGGAGGATGTGCACTGAGGGACCGTCGACTAAATCCACAGAACAAGAAGAACAAAACAATGCATTTCCTATAAAGAAAGCAGTACCAAACTAACCAAACCTAACCAAACTAATTATCATTATAATGATTCAGTTGAGTAGTCTAAGCAGTTTGCTTAGTATCACACAACATTGTTGCTAATGAGCAATTTCGCCACCTAAGAATAAAGCTTGGGGTGTGCTGACTTCCAATAGGGGACAATAGGAGATAAATGAGCCAGGCCAGGCAAAGTTAGGTGGGCTGGAGTTGGATTAAGACAGACATTAGTTTTGTCTGGACCTGATAGCAGACAAAATTGTTCTGTGGGATTTTGTGCAAGGAGCTACGATGTGACCCCCCCAACCCCCTATTAGGACCTCCAGAGCCCCAGACCCCCAAACCCAGTGTTCCACGCTGACCAAGGGGTCTCCTCTGTTTGAGAAGCAGACCGCTGTTTCCCAGGATGTTCATGCACTTGTCATGTAAATGAATAAGTCATAACCAATTAAAATAATTGCACTGGATCGCTTTCTCTTCGCTCAGTGAGTCCAAGAGAAGAGGAGGGGTGATGGATTCAGGGATGGATCTTCTGACCCACTGCAGACGCCACTACACGGCCACTATGAAGATGATCACAGAGGGTGGTTCAGAGAGGTGATATACTTTTAATGATTACGAAAGGAGCAAAAGAGAGAGAGAAACAGTATAGATTTGATTTACTTTGGGACTTGTAAAAAAAGAGCAGTGAATACCCAGCTAACAATTTTAGGTTGTAAGA
>JAZGTJ010021181.1:0-10027 GCA_036877575.1 Botia almorhae
GTGTGTGTGTGTGTGTGTGTGTGTGTGTGTGTGTGTGTGTGTGTGTGTGTGTGTGTGTGTGTGTGTGTGTGTGTGTGTGTGTGTGTGTGTGTGTGTGTGAACAAGAGGGTGTTATGTGGGGTAATTTCAGGAGTCAGATGGGTACAGACTGAACTTCAGAACAACACCAGATATCAAATATCAGCTATGCCTCTGAAAACAGATTTGTGCTGGTGAAATAGTGTCATCAGCCAAACTGACATATTGACCAATATTTGGCCAAAAATATTAGTAGGCAGTGTTGTAACAGCCATGTCAGTTGATAATAAACTTTTGTTAATTAATGGTTTGAAATAAGAAACATAAAATGTGTATATATACATTTAATTGTATTTTATAAATATTAGTATTATATTAGCTTTTAGGCACCCCGATCTCTGGATATTGGCCGATCTGGATATTGACTGGCTGATTGATTGCCAATTTCAGATTTCTGGAATCTGTAGTAATATAATTTTTAGAAAGTTTTAGGATTTTGAAAAATGTTAAACTTAAATAAAATGTTAGACATAAAACAGAGAGGGAATAGTTCTGTAGTGTCATTAATCAAAATGCAAGGACATTTTTGACATTGACTGTTAACATTGACTGTTCAAAGAGGCAGATTTTCTTTTATTGAGGGACGCTTTTTGGAACATTTTGAAATAATGCTTGGAATTACATGGATCATCAGGTCATTCATCATTCTGAAAGTCACGTTGTACATTTTTTTACTGATTTTGTTATGCTGAAAACATAATTTGTAGTCTTTGTTTAACAGTTCAGTGATCTAGAGAAGTGAAGGATTTAAGTGCCAGATATCACCTGTCTTCCCATTAAATATGGACACAGGAGCTCCGTTGAGTCCAAAAACACTACAGCAAACAATCTTTAGCCAATCCAGGTCCAGTGTGTTTTCACCCTTTAAATTCTCCAGCAAAACTACACCCTCTGAGAAAAATAATTTATGAAAAAAACAGTAAACACGGCTTGCTTTTAAACAGCAACAATCCTCTGTTTAAAGCTTTTGTTCAGAGTCACAGACAGTGATACGAAACGTCCATCCAACGACTTGCAGACAGGTCAAATGACATCATGTTATGACAAGACTAAACCATGATAAGATACTGTATTGACTACGTAAATGCGTCCGCCAGTGTAAATAAGGATCTGTTTAAATTCTGGAGCACACTTGTAATTGTGTATTTTATTATATTAAAGCAGTTGATGTAAGCCATGATCTGTATGTTTGGGAGTTCAGGCATACCTTGCTGTTTGTCCTTATTAGAGAGTTATTTTGAGGTTTCTGTAAGCATAGGCAAAAGCCGTCTAAAGAGCCCCGGAGATGGCCGCCCCTTTTACGATAGTTAAATCCAGATCTGACCCTTTTAACTACCGCAGGGGAGAAACAATTACAAATCAAACCTAATCCTGCTTCATTTCAAAATAGCTTGTCAAATGCTATGCTGTTAAATAATAACTTATGCAATAAGAGTTTCTTAAAAACAACCTTTTTAAGTTAAATTTTTGGGTGCTTATTGAACAGGACAGTGAAGTATAGACAGGAAGTGACAGGGGAAAGATGGGAATAGTATCAGGAAAGGGCCTCAACTCAAGACTAGAACTCAGGTTAGCAATAATGTGAGTGTGTTTTTGACAACAAATGTTTAATATTTGAAAAAAAAGGGCTAAAACTCACTGTGAAAAGACACTTTGGCCAGTCATGTCACAAAAAACCTATTATGTCAAAAGAATACTTGTAATGCCACTAAAATGAATCGCCGGAGTTTTCTCTTGGACAATTACACTGATATTCTTGGGCACTGGATAGGGCTTGAGTGGGGCCTTCGTAGTGGCCAAGATGAAGTCAGTGTGTGTTTGAATGACTCTATCCAGGTATCCAGGATCTCATCCGATGACATGCACTGTGAAATTCTCCCACAACTTACACTGGACAATCTTTGCATTTTCAATATTTAATTAAAATGAATACTTAAAATTCATAAACCTGTGGAATTTTTTTCTTGGATTTAAACATGGAACAGCATTTAATCCATAATCTAAAATATTTAAGAGGGTGACATGAAATATTTAATGAACATTCCATACCATAATGAGAATTAATGTTTTTTTTTTTACCTGCACCATGCTGGTAATGTTTCTTTTTTCAAATCTGTCATTATTTAATATTATTATCTCATTTTTAACTATTTGCATAACATTGCTTAACTATTGACTACCTACAACAGCAGCCTAAAACAATAGCTATTTGGCTATTGGTAAACACAATTTGTGCCAGATGGCCTAGATGATGTCAACATTTTAACACGTTGATGAAAGATTTTCCTACTAATGAACATGCACTAATTAACAACAAGACAGGGTTTGTGTACAATAAGTCAAAATGATGTCGACTTCAAAGTGTGGTTCACAGAATTTGTTTCCATTTTTTACAATAAAATAACAAGTTTATTGGGATATGCCACCGTGTGCTTCTTCATTTTCCCAAAGCAGACGTGATGAAAACAGACAAGCATGTTGTAGAAAAAATTGGCTTGGGTTTTCAGTACCTTTGCACAATTCGAAAAAAATGCACACAATCGTTTCGTTTTTTCCATAAACCTTCCTCACATACTTGTGCCCCATGGTTACCACCTCTTATCTGAGGAATTGTTGAAAAATTAATTCCCTCCCATGGAAAATTCTCCCCAATTTTTTCAGACTTTCAATAAGAGTGGAATTCGCATCTGGCAGGCGTCCACATACCCCTCCCCCTTACATATATACCCAGCACCGTTTGTGTAATGGAAAAACGTATGTTTATTACAAAAAAGACGGGTAAAAAAGCAAAAAGGGGGTCTAAGGGAATGAAATCCTTCTTACTTTTCTGATTTCCACAGAACTTTAAAGGGATGTTTGTCTTAAAGCAGACTCCTGGTAATTAAGCTTTATTAAGGCAGTGCTATAAATCTGAACTACTGCTTAGCACACCCAGAACTCTGGGGTGGAAAGATTTTCTAAATAGCATCTCTCTTGAGCCTGGGAAAAACAAGTGAGCTCCCCCCAAGAGAGAGTAAAAGACAAACACATGATGGGAGGAGACTTCAGAGGTGTGGAAGCAGACCCGAGTTGAGAGAATGCCTAGCTGCTTCGATTCAGAAAACAAAAAGAGCAAGACAGGAAAAATAATCCTTAAACCTTACATTTTATTCACTGTAGTACAATTAAGATTTGTCATAAAATAGAGAATCTAATTAGTCTTACCACTAAAAATAAGAATTACTTTAAAAAACAAAACTCATAAAAGCGTTTTATAGTCAGAAAAAGTGTTTTGTAGGGAAAGTGTTTACAGTCTGAAAACATTTACAGTTACAGTTACAATCCAAAACATACTTAATGCATGCTCCGGATTGTGGGCAGTTGTGGCCTCCTGGTTAGTGAATCACGCTTGTAATCAGAAGGTTGCTGGTTCGAATCCAGTGCTGGCAGGTAGCAACTGAAGTGCCCTTAAGCAAGACAGCTGACCCCTGATTACTCCCTGCCCACTGGCTTGGGTGTGTGTATTCATGACTTGCAGTGTTTGTTCACTACTTACCAGTGATATGCAGAGGTCACATTTCAGGTATGGGTTACCATATCTGAGAAATATGTCACTTTCATTATATTGTGGTCTTATTTTTATTTCTGTTCTTGCTGTACATGTATGTATAGCGACAGCACAATTACGAAAGTAGGCGTGTCATGCTTTTAATCTGATTGGATCACTGATTGGATTGCAGCTTTTTACAGAACATTAAGTAATTTATGTATTTACGTTGAGTGTTAATTTGGATAATTACTGTAAAGTATAAAATGTCAGAAATCAGAAATTGGCCATTGATAATTATTAAATCTCGATGAAATCCAGTTTACACAAGAGGGTGATGACATTTACAACCAGATGGCAATTAATCTACACAGGACTGAAGCCAAACCCGAAATTGTAGCTATAAACTGCTTTAAAGGTCTGCATTCAGTCAAATTTAAGGACTATAAACTACAACAACATACACATGTGGTGGGCTAACACTGTTCCACTCAATCACTGAATTAAATTCCATTTTGACAGTTTTATTTCAAAGCCAATTCCATGAATTCAGATGAATTCCAGATGAATATAAATTAGGTTAATAAAATGAATCCCGCCCATCATTTTTCTTTTAAAAAATGCTCTCCTGAACACATCACAACACTTCTGTCCACAATATAGGAAAGGTTTGTAATTGTCATGAAAATGTGGTCACAAAAAACATAATGGTTCTAAAAATATGGTTAATTACAAATTATAATGTCCTATTTTTCTTTGTTTTGGGGGTGAAATGTGAACTGGACATAATTTCATGAATTTTAGCCATACAGCTAACCTCTTTACGTTGTTTTTGAATGCGGTTTATGACCTCACGAGCCACGCCCTCATACACCATGGACTGATCTGGGACTTTAAAACAAACCACAACAAAACATCAAAACATCTCCATTTTTACTTTCCATTATTAAACTACAGATACATGTTGTTTTTCACATTGTGAAGATTATATGCTGAATAAGTACCTGTGCATCTAAATGGGCCTCATACTGTGAAGATGTTCCGGAGGTCTGATTAAAGGTACATCAGACGCAGGTCCTCCTCGTGTAGCTCATGACCATCCACAACTATTAATCCTGAAAAACCAGTTCATTTTTTACACAAATAATTTTAAGTTATTAAATTCTATTGATTATTTGAATGCGATGCATAATTATTTTTCAAAATACAGTGAAGGCATAAATGACAAATGAAGACGTTACTAGAGTGGCAATTTGATCCACATATCCAACAGGTACTATTGGTAATTTTAAAAAAATTATAACATTTTATATTATATGTTTCAAATAGCTATTGTGTGGCAGAGCCATTCACATTCCCATTGTCACTTCCAGGCCTTAATGGGAAAGGAGGCAGTTTGAACTTTAGCTTCAAACTGCAAGCATGAGTCATAGCAAGTGTAGTGATGGTAGCTACAAAGAAATCATGACAACATTACTCTAGATTTAAAATAAGAGGCATATACTACAGTATACACAGAAGGGCAAGGGTCTTTCTTTATGTGAATAGTAACATCTCATCCAAAGTGTTCAGTTAGTTCAGTTCTATAGTTAAGCTTTCCTGTAGCTCAGTGGTTAGAGCATGGTGTTAACAATGCCAAGGTCATGGGTTTGATCCTAGGGATTGCACATACTCAGAAACAATGTATAGCATAATGCAATGTAAGTCGCTTTGGATAAAAGCATCTGCCAAATGAATAAATGTAATGTAAATGTAGACTGTGTGCACTTAAACAGTGTAACTGGCCCATCAGCTTTGTCATGCACCAAGAAACCAGAGACACTTCCATTGAGCACAATGGTAATGCGAATACTCTGAGGTGGGACCAAGTCATTGTTTTGCAAGTCATAAGACTTGACTCAGGACACTGAACTCTGAACTTGACTTTAGTCTCGACAAGCAAGTTCCAAGTCAAGTCACAAGTTTACACAAGCAAGTCCAAGTCAAGTTGAAAGTCCTCAACTTTAAGTTTCAAGGCTTAAATCATTAGTGCACTTTGCCAAAATCAGACTCACATAATTAATTATTATAATAAATGTGTTAACGTTTAACAGAAACACTTAACTCCATAAACCTAATACAAAATACCAGGTGCTCCTGATGACCAGAATGCAGCTGATGCCTTTAAAATGCTTTAATAGTCACAGACTAACAAATCTACTACTACTAAATTTGTGCTAAAAACAATACAACTAAAGTACATTTGAACGTCACACATCCTCACGTTAATAATGTTCAAACTATTTTTTTTCTTTATTTTAATAAAAGCATACAGATACACTCCTGAAAAGACGATTACAAAAATAATCCTTTATGGATCCGGTAAAACATTTATGTGTTTTAGATTTATTTATTTATTTACATGCTACCGTTCAGTACGAACAGTAAATATAACTATATGTAAATAGCAGTATAGAATGCACTAGTTTGATTCTTTCCATGTATTTCATGAAATCTCATATTGAACTGTTCTTATAATGCACATTATATGTACATTAAATTATATTACATTAGGGCATGTCTGCACAATTATTAAGTGAAATTTTTTTTTTAATTTTGTAAAACCACAACAAATTACATTTACAATGCACTGTGAACATGTATGAACATGTTAACGTGTGAACATGTTAACATATTAGTCTGCAATCGTTTTTGAAACGTAAATTTAAGTTTTATAAGTAACACATTAAGTGTGTCACGTGACACTTTGTGGTCACAGCACTGCAGGACTGACATATTTTCTTACATTTTTCTAATTTAAAATATTATTTTGTTTTTTGTAATATTATTTATATTATAACTTTCGTGTTAAACATCTTTTTACTTAATTGTGCACATCGAAGTTCCCAGTTTCAGAATTTTCCTCACACATTTAAAACAAGGCATGTTTCTCTTCCTGGTGATAGTTAAACACACTATGGGCGAATTCTAAATGCCATTTTGGTGCACTTAAAGAGCACTTCAGGAAGGGAACGCTACACGAAAAGTCGTCCCAGATAATATGTCATTGTTCTTTATTGCTTCATTCACCATGTGTATTTCAAATTGCCACATTAAAAAACACAATTGAGCTATTCCTTCTAGAGTTCACATCAAGAGCTCTGCTTTTCAAAATTAGTAGGGCATAGGGATGTTAACTTCATATTGGAATTCGCCCTGTTTCTAATTTCCTACTATTCACTTCGGTGATGTGCTTGATATTTATTACACTGGAAATCTGCTACAACCCTGATGTTAAATCAATTAATCATGGACACAATTGATGGAACTCGACTCTTGTGGGGTTTAAACCAAATTGTCAGCTACCAGCTCAGGTCTGTAACCATTAGGCTACACCACTATTATAATTTGGCCATTTAACAATGTCAGTACTTTATGACAGACTTCAGGACATCCACTGATATTGGTAGCAGCACTAAAGGACTTTTAGTGGATGTTACACTTTTACACTTTTAGAGGATGTTACATATAACTTTCAGGACTGATACATGCCTGTCATCTGAAAGGTCTCTAGCTGATCACTCTTCAGCTCTTTGATGGATGCAGTAACCGATTTGAAGGCTTCCTTCAGCCGTTTGCCCAGCACCATGTGATCGGGTTCAGCTCTTAGACAAATTCCGTACTTGTGAGGTGGAGTGAGGTGGCGAACATTCAGCTCCTAAAACAAGAAACAAAATATATTATGTATGTATTTAACTTATATAGTTACCCAGTTTTACAATATGAATGTGATGGAAATATTATTACTGCTAAAATAACATTTCATGGTTTCAGTGATTTCACTGTAGGTCAACTGAAATGTTTTGTTTATGTTGCACTGGCCCATATAGTGTTCTCTGTTTTTATGTTAAAATAACTATAATGTACTTTTATTGTAGGGTAACAGTGTGTAATAATAAGCACAAAAAATGCATGAAATCAAGTTTGTACTAGTTGTGTGATGTGATACTTCATACAAAAACTTTACATTACATGTACATACAGTCATGGCCAAAAATATCAGCACTCTTGCAATTCTGTCAGAAAATGCAACCCTTCTCTCAGAAAACTGTTACAATTGCAAACGTTTTGGTATTCACATGCTTATTGTTTTTGTTTGCACAACATAAAAAACAAAGAAAAGTCAAATCTGATACAATTTCACACAGAACCCACACAGAACCCACACAGAAAAGGCCTGGACAAAATTATTGGCACCTTGTCAAAATTGTAAGAAATAATTGTTTTTCAAGCATGTGATGCTCCTGTAATTTGTATTTAGACACACCTGTGGCAAGTAAGAGGTGTGGTCAATATAGTAATCACACTTGCAACCAGTAAAAATGGAGAAAAGATGACTCGACCTTTGTGTTGTGTCACACTGAGCATTGAGAAAAGAAAAAAGTGTTAAGAGTTGTCTATGGATTTGAGAGAAAAAATTGTGGGACAACATGGGCAATCTTAAGGCTACAAGTCCATCAATCTTAATGTTCCTGTGTCCACTGTGCACATTATTATCATGACTGTATATATTCTCCCTTAGAAGTTCATTGAGTGTCAAGATGATAAAAATCTATAATCTGGAAAAACTTCATTTGTGTATCATATTTCTGGTAATGCATACAGAGTGGTTTATACTTTAATGTAGAAGAGTCACAGAAGTCATATGAACAAATCATGCAAACTAATGAACCCACTGCCACTTTAACACCCTCTCATCAGCCATTTTCTAATATCAGATAAGCAGGAAAAATGTGTTCAACTCAAGAATTTGTGTTGTGCTGCAGATATTTACCCATAAAAACAGAGGAAGGTTTACAGGAACAGAAAGTTTACATCAGTGAACCGTTAAAACGCCATCCCCTCCCTGTTGTTGGTGCATAAAAATGCATTTAAATATCTTATCATCCCATACTAAATAATGCAAAGTAAAACTTGCTAAGACCGAAAAACTGCCTGTTTCATATACATATGGGTGGCTTTGCGAGTGGATCATGGTGAATGCTGAGTGTGTAGTGCGTGCTCAGAGCTATTGGCCTGATCAATGGCAGTCGTGTGCCACTCACTGCTTTTTTCACAGTGCTGTTTAACCATCGAGCATGGCAAACACAGAGACAGAACAGCTAATTTTAGCTCTGAGACCCAGCCCTCCCATAAATCATGGCAGCAGGGGCTGCAAATGAAGGACACAGGTTAAGTATCTACATGACCTGCATTTACGCACACTGGAGGTGAGCTGCCACGTAGATAATTAGTTAATAATTAGCTAGCTGAAATGAGTGTTCTTAATGTGTATTTTTGACATTTTATTCACACACTAATATTGCATTAACCAACCAACCAAGAACATTTATTGAAACTACACTGCAAAAACATTTTGTTCTGAAATGGTTATGACATCATAACCATGAGCTAGTTAATTTATGGGGGCCAAATAAGCAACAAAACTAAAAAATAAAAAGAATTAATGAGTGGAAAAAACTAAAAACTCTAAAAATTAATGAGTAACGGATTTTTGTAGACACTGTTCAATCGTCAGGCTTTAGTTCAGCCCCAGACAGCTCTCATAATGCAGATTATGTATAGCATATGGATTTTAAATTTTTTTGTTGTCTTCTCGTTACAAAATGACATTATATGTGTTTTACACACACTTTAGACACACGCCTCTTTGCTTATACGCACAGGACATTACAGAAATGTCTAAGAAAACAGAGACGGGCTGAGGAGGAAATATCTTCAGAGCGTTTATGTAAAGGATTGTTCGGTCATCTGAGCTACTCTGCTAAATATGTCTGCTAAATACAGGCAAACAGTAAGAAGATACTGTAAATTATTTTTTACCAAAACGCAAGGACATGCAAGGTATTTTCTGCCCAGAGTATGATGCATTCATCAAAGTGCTTGTGCTAAAAATACTTTTTCATATAATATTGCAATAAAACAACAACCAATAAAAGCTTTTTCTTCCTGCTTGAGTAACTCAGCTAATCATAAACCTATTAGTGGTGTTGGACTTTTCTCTAGTCCTGCATGTTTAAAAATCGGACAGAGGCGGAATTAAAAGTTCAATCTTTTAATGAAGCAAATGGATAAAGCATGCAGAGCTCTGGCTGCAGAACTAAACCCTATACACAATGAGTCTTATGCATGGGCGCTCCACACTGCTCCCTAAAACCTTGCAGCCTCAAAATTTATCGACGTTTTCTCTTCTTCCCTTTCCCAGATAAATCCTCCAATCAGCGGTGACCTCTCATCTGTAACTTAGCAGATCTGACTCCAACAGGTTTCTGACTCCAAAAAGCAGTTCTGTTTAAAAGAAGAAATAAGAAACACACAAAGAAAAACACCTCCTCCTCCCTCTGCTTCAGGTTGTCCTTGTACTTCTCCAGATACTGACAGGGA
>JAZGTJ010021183.1:0-10026 GCA_036877575.1 Botia almorhae
GAATGGAACGGTGCTACAAATATAAATAATGTTGTAATTGCAGCTGTGAGGCCATGGCTGTCATCAAAATGCATTAACACACAATTGATAACTCACCAGTAGTGTTAGAGGTCACATTCTCCAGGGTGGTAAAAAGCAGGCCACAGCCCAATCCAGTGTCAGACATTTGGCCATCGGGAGGCACATAGAACAAAGCATAAGCCTGGTACAGAGTGGTGACCAGCAGCTCCACCAAAGAACAAACCTGTGCTTTAACACCAGCACCTGAGAGAAACACAGCAGTACAGCAAATATGAAAAACAACATCAAAGTACATTTATAATTACTTAATTAGATTAATTAGCTAAGAACTAAGAATTGCTTTCTTCCTTTGAGTCTGTAATCAATAACTAAATCAGACAACTTTTGCTCTTCATAAGCACATAGGAACTAAACGTAACTTCAAAATGTGTTTTTTATTCATAACTAAATACAAAGACCACCGTGCTTTAGAGACCACACCATGTTGAGGCTGATTGAGCAGGTGCTGAATGGAGGCTTTTCTAGCCAGCAGGAAATCAGCGAGTGCCTGGCGAGGAGAGCTGTCCTCCAGGAGCATGGTGGAGACCAGCGCTTCTGCGATTGCCTGATCAGACACTGCCCTGCCACGCAGCACAGACTTACTGTCCAATAAGATTGCAGACCTATAAATATAGATGCCAAGTTTGAGGATGAGCAAAAACCAAATGTTGCACCAACAAGCAACCACAGCTACACGGATTCTACAGTATACCTGAAGTGACCAGCAGCTGCTACTTGGCGCACCAGGATCGGGAAGCGAGAGAGAACAGGACTGTAAAGATGCCCTCCACCTTCTAAGTGTAACTGGCTGTGAAGGTGACAGCACAGCAGGTAGAGCTGTGTGGCCTGCAGGTACTGTGATGACTCCATAGCACTCCAGATCCTCTCAGGAATTTCCAGAAGTAGTTTTATCTGTGATGCCATTGTGTAAAATTTCTCCTGGGACTGTTTCGGACCCTGCTGGGAACACAAACACAAAACAAACACACGTCATTATGATGACACTGAAAATTTCCGTTGCAACTAATAATTGAGCTTCAGATGTATTATATGTGGATAGAAACTAGTTATCAATACTCAATCGAGGCATGGAATACAATGCAAACCCATAATTTTAACCCATAAGTGACAGTTAGCTTTGCGCCTCTGTGATGACATTTATACACAAACTCAGCTTACCTCTGCTTTGCACACAGGAGTGTGTTTTGTCTGTTTCAGTTTGTGGCAGTACTGGTACATGTCCTGAATGGAATGAACGACACTTTCCGAGCACTGTCTCATCTCACCGATCGTGTCAGCCGCATCGATCAAATCCCGGTAACGTTCACCAACCATCTGTCGAAGTTCCTCCTTCTTCTGCTCTATCTCCCCCCGCACTTTCCTCTCGATGCCACGAATCTCATCTGTGCTGTATCTTTCAAATAAAACGGTGGGGTCTTTAATTTCTGACACCCTGAGAGACTGGGCCGGTGCCGTTGCCATCTCTTAAAACTGATTGATAACTGCAGAAATAAAACCCGGAAGCACGACCAGCTCTCCTTCCACGTAAACAACGGGTGAGAGGTCATTCCATTTCCTCCAATGCACGATAAACGCAGCTCGACTGTAGATTGAGTGAGACAGCGACCCCTGTGGTGAAAATATGGTCCTCAACATGCGTTACTACATTCGAAACGTTTAAAACAAATATGCCATAATGTTTATTTAGTTAGGGTGTGCAATTTGTACTACACATTATCCCTTTCAACAGCGTTACAGCATAGTATGGTGTACTGTATGCATTTATTAATAATCAAGTAATCAAGTCAGCTGAACATTAAACGCCACTGAGTTGGCAATGTAAATTCTATGCAATCATCGCACTTTGCTCTTCCGCGCTCAGATCTCAGGGATCTTCCGTGACTTGTTCAGTTCGGCTGCTCGGTGACAGGTGTAGCGCGGTAACCCGGAAATAAGAAAAAGCAAAACAACAGGTGAGTGATCGAGAAAGCTTTTTGAAATGCTTATATTAAAACAGTTTTTAAAAGTATAAAATAAAACACTCGGATTATAGACCAACGTATACGACTAGTCTACATGTTAATGTTGAGTGAGTGAGGATGTTTGAATTACTTAACTGTAAGATTACGATATAAGGTAACGAAGTTAATACAAGTATTCAAAGCTCACAGTCTGCCATTGATTATATGCATAAATGTAAAACAGTATATCTGAAAATTAAGTGTATTGTTTTAATGATTTTATAATTATTTATTACCATGTAAATGTACTTGACGTTGTAGAGAACGTTTGAGTCGAACAAATAGAAAACCGGTTTTTATTTCCTTAACTGGTTTATTCTAGATCAAAGTACAGCTCTGTATTAAATAGGTAGTTTTATTTTATGGACATTGGGATTTTTATGGATTGTAGTTTTATTTTCAAACTATTTCCTAAAAGACTTAAGTTTATATTTCCAACATGTTTGCCAAAAGCATGTAATTAAGTTGTAGTCCACTACAGAATACTATATAACTATTTCCATAATTAGGTGTCTTTGTATTGAAGTCATGGAGAAGAGCGTTCAACAGGATTTTGAGAACCAGTTTAACGATGTGGTCTCCAGGCTGCAGTCAAAGAAGTTGTTTCAGTCAGACTGGGACATCGCCTCCTTCGCAGTTTTTTTCATTTTCATAGGCAAGTTATGATGTAAATTTATTAAGCTAAATTAACAGCAATATACCTCATGAACATAATGTTACATATGCTGTTTGACATCATAGGCATGGTTCTGTTGCTGGTTATCTTGGTTCTGATCCGCTGCTGTTGCTGCTGCTGTTGTGATGAGAAGGTATGTGTTCATCATGCTTTTGGTGTCATTTTAGAGATAACATATCTTCAGATTAATACACACTACTCTCATGAGATTTGTGCTGACAACTGTTTCCTCATTACAGCCAAGAAGACAGAAGGTGGGCATAGACAATATGGGAATGGAGCCATGATCTTCTATAATAAGAGAGACAACTCACTCACCACACAGAAATCACTAATAAAATAACACATCACACATTTTTTTATATATATCAGTTATGCCACCTAATCATTATTTATACATAAACATGTAACTGAAGGGAATTTAGGTAAACAGTTTCCTTTAAGGATGAAAAAAACTAAATACTTTATCATGTAAAACAGCTATTTCATATTTAACCAGGGGAAAATTTTTACCCTGTTGAAAATTGCATTACTGAAATTGTGACAAATGGTCACTATTGACATTTCTTTCTGTTTTGTTTTTTTAAGAGTATGTTTATTTGTTAAACAAAGTTTCCTTGGTTCGGCCTTGTGCGAGATTCCAATGGGTTTCTTGACTAAAGAACTAACTTTAGACTAATTACCTGAAATGTTAAAACAGACCAACAGAATTTCAGATTTTTACATTTAAAAAATTAAAATACATTTCTTTATTGGTAAGAACCATTTAGTCCATAAGCAATACTTTATGTATATTTACCATAATTTGGAAAAATCTATAGCAGTGTAAACATTTTATATTTTTAGAATATACTGCTTTATTTGTATACAAAATATAATTTACAATTTTGTAAAATAAAATTATAATTTTGTGAGCAATAAAATGACCATACACAAATAATAAAAGTCTGAGTGACAATATGAAATACACAAAACAAAAAACTTACAAATATTTACAGATTACAAATCAAATCTCTGTACATCGTAGTAATATACTATAACAGATGGTAGTGTTAATCTAAACAGTTTAAAGAGTGGCACATGAGCAAGGTAGTGTTTTTAAAGTATGTTTATTGCACAAAATAATCCATATTAAGCATGAAATGAACAGTGATAATGGCTTTGCTTTTTAATCGGTTTTCAATACAACAAGAATAATTAAGGACACAAAATAAGTGCATTTAACATTAATTAAATATTATCAATAAATAAAGGCTGACAATAGAGTAAATAACCTACAATCACAGAGAAAACCTGTAACAAATCAGCAGATTAACCATTAGAACTATAGAATAACAAAATTCCTTTCATTATGGAATGATTGTTATTAGAAATGTGACACTTGGCTCCAAAGTAATAAAAACCTTCAGGAATGAGTGTTTGGTAATGGAATGACGGCATATAAAAACAGACACATTTTTAGTTACCAGTCATTTAGTGTTAATAAAGCAGAGCTGTTCTAATCTAATACCACAGTTGAGTTACAGTGGCAAATACACCGTTGGTCATTTCTACACATTAAGATCTAAGTATCCTGTGAGGTTGATGATAATGTCTTAATACATTTAGATTGCTGGTCCCTGATATCACATAAATATCTCATAAATGTAGTGTCCAAAACTTAAACTTACAAGCCCATCGACTAAAGGCTTAATAGAAATGAAAAAAAATCCTCTCAACAAACAAAACTTTTTGTCTTTGTGACACAATTATAAGCCATGAGTATTTTGTTGTATTTCCTTTCTAAAGCCTAAGACTATATTATATAAGGTTAGCTTTAATATAGGCAAGATTACTGACAAATAATCAACACTGACATAAACAATAAATACTGCATAAACACAAGAGAACAAATGTCTTTGAATGCCTTCATCTAAAAAGCTTGTTTCAAATGAACGCATTCCACCCATGTTCTACATATACAACACACACTATCTTTGTTGCAGTACACATACTGTACAGTAAGCTTCATATGTTTCACACAAATGACTGAATACAGAGTCATATAGCAAAGGTCACAGGAAATCACTTCATGGAACGTCATAGAATTCTTTTGTTCCTAATGCATCCTAGAGCATAATAATTATATACTTATATTTATCATTATTCATTGCAAGAGTTTTGGTCAGGTATAGCTTAAAAGGGTCTGTAGTTCCAGAAACTAGAAAACACGGAAATCTGTGAATAAAAGAAAGAAAATAACAAATTCATCTTTACTACACAATGTATAACCAGCTTAGTTATTTATTCCTATAGAACTTCAGTCATAGTATTAATAAATAATTTAACCAGAAAACTATTTATATTACATGACCATGCATGCAATGTTTGGCCGTAAACAAAGAAAACAAGCATGTTTCTTATGCCATGACAGTGACTATGCAGGTGAGACAGAATCACTACTGTTTCAACAAGCCACACCCACCTTATCTTTGAGCTGCTGACAGAGCTGCAAGGAAATGGTGAAGAACACCAGAGTGTCGTTCAGCCACGGCACCACACACTCCACCTTATGGACATGACTGACCTCAAACTTAGTGTTGTTGTATTCACTGGAGGGAGAAATAAACTGCGATATAAACACTGTCTGTTTACAAAGACTGTTTACAAGTCAAACGTACATGAAGTATTATGACACTGGCTGTTAGCGTTGCAGCAGAGAAGAGGAACTACTTACAACATTGCTCCTGGATTATGCAGCACAGAACTTCCTGCTGATTTGAAATTCTAAAACCAAACAAAATGATTTTGCATTTTTCAAATGCACACAGTAGTGGTAACTACGCTTGACTGTCAAGGCCATGCAAAAACATTTGATTTGATGTATTTTTAATGATAAACTAACTTGATTGACTGACTTTAACGTGGGTGCTACCTTAGTAGTGTTGGGCTGCAGTACATGCAGCTGGTACACTGTCAGACACAGTTTGCTGAGATTGATGTAGAAGTTAACCATCACGTCTCCAGGCATTGGAGGTGTGAACATTCTCTAGAATGAACAGGGGAAATGTTCACAGTTACAAAGAGTAGAGAAGCATGTGGAGAATTTATACAGATGAAAGCTTTAATAGGGAACCAAGTAAAGATCCACGTACTAACCATTAAGCCACTGGATGCGAGCTCAGGCAGGGTCATGCTGGCTGGGGTGGTGAGTCTATTCCGGGCTCGGGTCAGTTGTAGCATCACTGCATCCATAAGCTAAAAACACAAGTAACAGCGCCCTTGCCTTCCTTACAACCACACTGGCTAATGATCAATTAAGATTTACATGGCATCAACATTTTTTCCAGTTGTATGAATGTATATAAATGTGTACATTAATTTAGCATATATATTTCTCCATATGATTGAATTGTTTTTTCTTGCATACTTTAAACAGGCCATCATTAAACTGTCACTGATTATACTAAAGTATTAATGTATAGGATTAAAAATGGCCTAAAATTTAATGCTGGAGAATGTGCATAATGTGCCTGGGTGACTGATGGAACTGTATACATAAGAATGAGACCAGGACATGCAGCTCAGCAAATATTTGTGACAAACCTAAAATAACAACTAGAGTTTTATACTGGTGATGACAAACCTTATTAACTTCAGCCCCGGTTTTGAAGTAATAACTCTCGTCACGACTGTTTAGTAACTGCAGGGCCTGGTTCACATGGTTCCGAGCATCCTGGATCTGAGGAGGGAGGTAGCATTGGGTTTAGCATCTCTATTTGTATTAGAATAATATTAAACCACAGCAAAACAGGTCATTTTAAACATGACAATGGACTGATCCCATTTTTTCTTCTTCTTATCTTTCTTCTTCTTTTTCATATTTTTTTTTTTAAATTTAGAACCAAAAATGTTATTATTTAAAAACTTTTTTAATAAGAATTTTTTTTTTTTTAAAAGAAAAATTACCTGCTGCAATTTCCACTGTTTATCCTCTCGAAAGGCAAAATGCATGACCTGACTGCTTTTTGCAACTTTGATATTAATATCCTGCAAAGTAAAATTTGGAAAAGAACTATGTGTTTATATTTATACTGGTTGATATTAGGTTGATGTTCTGCTAAATGTAGTACTATACATAAAAAAAAACTGTATTTAAATCAATTATGGTTGAAAGCAGACTTTATATTCCTGATGTTGTGAAACACACTCACAGCCTGAGTCAGAGCTTCTCCTTGTAGTGTCAAGACCCCTTTAACTTGGTCCATCCTAATCAAATGCAAATGGTGTTAATATTATATAAAAGGCATTTTTGATCTGTGTTACCGTGTTTTCAAGTATTGGACAAATGCCCTGCATATTCTACATATCTAAATCTAACATTAACCAAGAAAACTAGTCATATTTTACATAGAGCTTACGTTGAACTGCCCAGAATGAAATTCTCTTGTTTCAGTTGTCCTTCCAGACCCGGTGATGGCATTGAAAAGCGCCTCGATGCCTCCTTTGAAAAAAATCACACAAACTCTATTAGTAATGCACATACACAATATGAAATCCAGCTGTGTGTTAAAAATGTGAAGACTACCTTCAAAATGTCCTGCAGCTGTTTCAGCACTGAATGCACCTCTTCTTTCAGCAGCCAATTAAATTCTTCCTCCTAAACAGCACAACAACATGAAAGCCTCAGTCCCCATTTACTTTCACTACCAGAAGAACATTCAAGGTGTTTCGCAAAAGAAAAGGTCACATGCTTTTGAAGTAAAATAAGGGCGAGTCAATGACAACAGAATTTGCATTTTTGAGTGAACTAGCCCTTTAATTCGGTTGCATCTCTAAACTGGATTAGATCGATTTTTAAAGAATGCTTTACAATTGTAACCAGGTAAACAGCAGATTGCAATACCAAAATCACCGCCTGTGAATTAACAAACTGAAGAAAGCATAGATATAGCAAACCCACTGTTTAAATTGTTAAATAATTTCACTGAGATGCATATGGACTTTGCCCCACCAGCTGTTCTGCAGAATTGCATGCACCAGCATGTCCAAACAAATCGACATAAACAATAATACCTGCAATGCACCATAAACCTGATTGTTACTTGTAGATTCTCGTGACCTCGCATCTGTCTGTATAACATCTGGTACATATAATTAAAAATCTCTTACCAAGACAGCCCTCTCTGTTTGACTGGCAGCGGTCATCTTCGCTAGTTCAGATAGAGCAGAGTGATCCGCTCCGAGCATTACCATTCAATGAGGTTGTATGAAATCTGTTGGAATAACTTGGCAAGTCCGTTATTTAGTGTGACTGCTGAGACGAACGCTCATAAACAATTATGCTTGACACCGCCTCCCTCTTCCTAACTTCCGGTTTGTGTTGCAGCGAAATGTTCCGGGTTGGGGGGGGTTCACATCTTAGAGCAGCAGGACAAAACGAGTTAGTACTCATCGATTTTCAACCTTCATACACAAACTGTTTTCTATATAAACAATACATTTACAGCGCAAACCAATGCTCACATGTCCCATTATACATACATGTACTTTGTAATTGTTGTTTTGCATCTGAACTTAAAAAGCATGTTTTTAAATTATCTTGCATAATCTACGATGTCATGTAATGAAGATGAACTACAGGGACACATGCGTTGGACATTCGGTTTGTTTATTCAGAGGGTTCAGTTGACCGCACAAACAAAAGGATAAAGAAAATTTCACATTTACATGAAATTATAAATAACTCCAATTATAACACCAATATCTTTCTTGCACAAGTAGAATCAAGTTGTCAGTATGTCACGACCAACTGTTTAAGCCACAAAATTAAACCATTTACAAGAAACCCATTAGCAAAGACAACAGAACAGCATACAATAAAGACACCAGATGATTAGTAAATTCAGTAGTTAAACTGAAATCATGTTATTCCATGTGTTTAAATAAACTCTCTGATGAGATATTTACACAATGTCTTAATCTTACAGAGTCCTTAATAACCAATATTTTTTTTCTTACCCATAATCAAACACTTAAATGTTTTTGGCAGAACAAGAGTTTATAGAAATCACCCTGTATTCTGAGTAAAAAAACAGACCAAATTAAATACCACTGAACAAATGGCCTGTAACATACCATTAAAATAAACGCATGAATCTGTTATAATTTAGGGATAAAACGCTGCAAAATTATTTATCTTGAATTTGAACTGTTTTACACATTTCTTTATAAGGGTAGTTAAAATAAAATGTTTCCAAAAGTCAATTAAACTTTTAAACAAATTAGACAAATAATAAAAAAAAAATCAAATTAAGGCAACAGATCACCCTGCCAGCTGACTTTGCAAAAATATAACTTGCACCCACAAAGTTCAATGTAAAAGTTTTTAAAGAAAGTAAAATGTTTCCAAATGCCTGTTTTGCTACAGTCCAGTTGAAAGATCTCTGTGCTGTAACACAAACCTGGCCCTAAAGCATTGAAAAATCATGTCAAGCTGAAAACAGGTGGTTCTGTTGCATAACCGATAACTTCAATTTTTGGGAAAACTACTGAACGCTTTTCAGGATAAGATACTTCATTGCGGATCATACATCATTTAAGGATCGTCTGTGGGATTCTTTCATGGCTAACGTTAAATAAAAAAAATACTGTTTTTCTAATAAGACGCTTAAAAAAACGAGTGACCTTCAAAAATGAGAAAATAAAAAGTACGGCCAAAATGCACCTGACAGGATGGTGATCTTCAGAGATAAAATAAATAAATACATCTATCATATATGGGTATTAAGGCAATGCAGTGGCTTTCTCTTCGTGCTCCTCAAGCGTCTTTACAGATTTCTGAACATGGAAAACATACACAGAGGGAATTCATTTAAGGTTATGAATGAAATTCAAAACAGCACTGCACTGGACGCAGTAGCCTCAATGAAACACGGTTATAATAATAAACTGCACGTTCTATAATAAAATAATCGCAGAGAGACAAACTGCCTCCCGTTAGGCATACGTGCAGAGATATTGTAGTCAGTGCAATGCTCAGATTAGGCTGCTAGAAAGATCCCATTACACATGGGAAAACATATCACTGGTGCCCAACAAAATTCATCAGCAGAGGAAAGAACGACAGAGGGAGGGAAACAAAGAAAAAAAGTAGGTGAGGTGTATGGTCCGGGACATAGAGCACATCTACAGGATTAGTGGATATAAGCTCTGTAGACTGCAGACATGTCGTTGTCTGACTGGTCCAATGCTTTTGCCCTCTTGTATACCTGCAGAATTATGAATTAA
>JAZGTJ010021184.1:0-10026 GCA_036877575.1 Botia almorhae
TCTACAATGAGAAGGGATGATTAGAAGGGATATCTGTATCAGTTGAGCTATGGTGGCTGCAGAAAGACATCTCTGGCTAAATTTGGCCAACATCAATGAGAGGGAGAGGAGTTTTCTCCTTGATGCACCAGTTTTATCTTTAAACGTTTTTGGTTTATCTGTTGAGGCAGTGGTTGAAAAGTTTAAGAAGGCGGGGACACTCTCTGCAGCCTTTACAAGCCTTTACATACCCTGCCTGTCCAAGTCCAGGCCTTAGGCCTTTGGGGGGTCTGGTTTGTCCAAGACTGAGGATCAAAAAAGGGATCTCTCATGCCACAACTCCTTTAAAGACTAGATACTCCTTTAAAGGAGTAACTCCTTTAAAACGTCTTTAAAGACTAGAAGGAAAACTAGAGATCTTATGGAAAGTGATTCAGAATAAACATGCTCCACAGGGACAGCAAGACAGCAGCTCCGAATTGTCAGGCTATTTGTGAGTCTTCTTGGGAAGCTGTCTTGGGTGTAGGGCATAATTAGGGCCCTTCTTGCCCTCTTCTAGAGTTGTTAAACAGATGCTTCCATCTCTGAGCCTGCCTAAGAAGTAATGTCAAGTTTCAAGCTGTCTGAGCCTAGGTGACTGCTGCTTAAGGTTTTTGAGAGTTATACTTTTGAGACCTTTGCTTTCTAGAATTTCATTGGGATAGCTTCAATCAGAGTAGAATGAAGTTAGGCCTCCTCTTGCTTTAAAGAGTTGTTATACTGAGGCCTCTGTCTTGGCAATAAAATGAAGACAGGACGTGGCTTATATCTGCAGCATGTATTGAGTGATTTAATTTAAACTTGAGCTGTGTAGGAGCCTGTTTTTGCCTAGGTTCAATTACTAATATGTTGTATTTTGTATTGCATGTCAACTTTTAACATTTTGTTTTGGATTGTTTGCATTTGTAAAGTTACTTTATTCATATGTTAAAAATGTGTACTGGCTCTTTAAGAATCGCGTCTGGCAAAAAATTTAACCTGGCTTGCACAGTTCAGTTATATAAATAGCCTAATGATTCACTTGTTTTGATGCTGGAAATTTAAGAATGGATGAAAGTATGAAAACAACTGAGGATTGTCCTAAAAGGCCAGTGACAGAGAAAGCAAAGGAAGAAAAATCGAAAAGGCATGTGCAATCAAGGAAAGCTAAATTAGCTCAACTCACAAGCAAATCTAAAGAAACTGAACAACTTATGGATGATGCTGCACATGTTGACATTTTTCGAACTAAATTAGAAACAGAATATAAAGACTTATATAAAGATTTTTGTCAGCTCAACCATGCTATTGAGGAGTTTATGTCTGAAAAAGATTATGCAAAGGACCAACATACATGGTTCGAACCAAGAGCATGCTCATGTGAAATGTTCATCACTGCAGTCAACAAGTGAATGAAACAAGTTTTAGAAAATGCTGAGCAAGCAGTACAGTGTGATCTAGAAATAAATCCTAATGATAGCATTTCCTCTGTGTCAGCAACTTTAAGTAAGAAGCATAAGAAACATGGGTCAGTAGACGGCAGGTCTACAGCTTCTACAACTTCATCTGCACGTATATCTGCTGAAGCAGAACGAGCTGCACTACTTGTTAAACATGCTGCTTTGAAGAAGAAACAAGCTATTCAATCACAAGAGGCCGAACTAAAGGCTAAAAGAGAAGAATTTGAGCTAGAAGTTGCCCTAGCAGCGTCAGATGCAAAGATTAAAGTTATAAAGCTATAAAGCAGCATGAGAGCTGTTGGTCTTCAGCAGTAAGTCACAAAGAAATAGATCTTGAAACAGGAGGCATAATGCCACATAAAGATGTGTTACAGCCTCTTAGACCACAGTCAACTGATAACAAAGCTCCAAACAAGAATTATTTAGGTAGAGAGGAAAACGTAGTCGGTGCATTATGCAATGCTGTGGAGCGACAAGCCAATATTGCTGAATGCTTAGTGAAGCATCAGAAAATGTCCATGCTTCCTTCAATTGACATACCCATTTTCAAAGGAGATCCTCTCGATTATAAGCTGTTCATACGGGCCTTCGAACATGGGGTTGAAGATCGTACTGAAATGATAAGGACCGTTTGTATTTCTTGGAGCAGTATACGACTGGAAAGCCTAAGGAACTGGTTCGTAGCTGTTTGCATATGAACTTAGCAGAAGGCTATTATAAGTCAATGGAACAGTAATAATATCACAAGAAAAGGAAGGTGTGTTCCAGTATCTGTGAATCGCATATCAGTAGCTAGATTAGAAGACTTGTGGCAACAGCAGTTCAAGCAGGATTTCCCTGAAGCAGAAAAGGCAGATGATCAAATGGAAATGTTCAAAGATGACCACCAGTTGATGTGGAAAATGATGTCTGAGTCAGTAGTAGATGGTCATTACAGCTTGTGCCTGCCTCTGAAGAACAGGGCTATTCAGATGCCAAATAACTGTGTGGTGGCTGAACAACGGGCTCTGAATTTGAAAAGAAAATTCATCAAAAATCCAGAGTTCCATACTGAGTATACATCTTTCATGAACAATCTAATCTGAAATGACTATGCTGTTGAGCTGACAGCAGACAATCACAAACAAACAGATGGCAAGATATGATACATACCTCATCATGGGGTGTACCATCCCGTCAAACGTAAACTGACAGTCATTTTTGATTGCGGGGCATCTTATCAAAGGATGTCATTGAACCATCAACTTTTACAAGGTCCCAACCTCACAAGTAGTCTTGTTGGTGTCATTACAAGATTCAGACAGGAAAGAATTGCCTTTATGGCAGATGTGGAAGCTATGTTCCACCAAGTTCGCGTCCATAAAGAGGATTCGTATCTCCTTAGGTTCCTGTGGTGGCCTCACGGAGATTATAATGGAGACTTGGTGGAACATAAAATGGTTGTCCACTTATTTGGCGCTACTTCTTCGCCCAGCTGCGCTAGCTATGCTTTGAGGAAGTGTGCTGAGGATCCCGGCACATTATTCAAACCTGATGTTGCTGATGCTGTTCTTCAAAGTTTTTATGTAGACAACTGTTTAAAGTCCACAGCCACTAAGACACAAGCCATAGAGCTGTATTATGGTCTACGAGCAATATGTTCCATGGGAGGTTTTCGCCTGGTCAAGTGGACCAGCAACAGTCATGCTGTGCTAGCAGCTATCCCTGAGAACGAACGAGCTAAGGGGGTGAAAAACTTGGATCTTGATCAGGAAATACTACCATTGGAAAGAGCATTGGGCATCCACTGGGATGTTAAGTCAGACACATTTCAATTCAAAATAGTCATTAAAGATTGTCCACTCACTCGAAGAGGACTGCTCTCGATTGTCAGCTCTATCTATGACCCCATGGGGTTTCTTGCACCTATAGTTTTACCAGCAAAGATGATTCTGCAAGATTTATGTAGACTGAAAATAGAATGGGACGATGATCTGCCAGAGCAAATAAAACAAAGGTGGACAGACTGGCTCAATGGACTTTATCAACTTGAAGAGTTCAAGGTAAACAGATGCATTAAACCAGTAGATTTTGGTACATCATTTCGCTGATGCGAGTGAAGATGCATATGGTACAGCAAGCTATCTTCTTCTACGTAATCAACAGAATCAGGTACACTGTGCATTGATTATGTGGAAGGCCAGCGTTGCCCCTTTTAAAAAGGCCTACAATTCCACGAATGGAACTAACAGCTGCGACAGTGACCACAAAAATGGATCTGATGTTATGAAGAGAGCTACAACTGGAACTAAAACCTTCAGTCTATTGGATGGACAGCACAGCCGTACTTAAATACCCTAGAAACGAAAGCACACGATTCAGAACATTCGTGGCGAACAGAGTTACAACAATTCTAAAGAGCTCGAACATTGAACAGTGGAACCATGTTAATACTTCATCAAATCCAGAGAATTGCGCTTCAAGAGGGCAGAAGGTCAACACTTTCCTGCAAAATGAAAAATGGATCACAGGCCCAGAATTTCTTTACCAACCCCCTGACGAGTGGCCAAAGAACATGGACCAAATTATGATATCTGCAGATGATCCAGAGATCAAGAGGTCAGTGTTGGTCAATTCAATACAGACCCAACATAGAAACAATTCAGTTAGTCAACTGATTAATCATTTCTCCTCTTGGGTAAAGCTTCAGCACATCATAGCGTGGATTCTAAAGTTTAAATCTATGCTGTTGGAACTTGTGCAAAAGAGAAAGATTTTTATTGCAGAGACTCCAGCTAACTCAACTAGAGTGGAAAAAAGGATGATGGACATCAAAGCTAAATGGAAAGGAAGTCACATTTCAGTTGATGATTTGAAGGAGGCTGAGCTTGAAATAAAGCTTGAAAGTAAAGTACTGTCAAAGAGAGAAGTTTGCTGAAGAGATATCAGCTTTGCAAAGTGGACAAGCCAGTTCGATCTATAGGTTAAACCCTCAGTTGCACAATGAAGTTTTACATGTTGGTGGAATACTTAGCAATGCTGCTATGCCGGAAGAAGTCAAGCGGCCTATGACAATCCCGAAGGATCTTCAAGCCACCAACTTGATCCTCCAGCATGTTCATGGGAAAACAGGACACGGTGGCAGAAATCACATGATTTCTACACTGCAACAGAAATACTGGATACCAGGTGCCCAATCTGCAATCAGAAAAATGCTAGCAAGTTGTGTTACTTGTCGTCGTTTACATAGCTCTACAGGAAAACAAATGATGGCAGATTTACCATCAGACAGTGTGACGCCAGATGATCCACCTTTTACAAGAGTAGGTGTAGATTACTTTGGACCATTCTTGGCTAAACGTGGAAGCAGCATTGTCAAGAAATATGGAGTTATTTTCACTTGATTGGCAATTCGTGCAGTGCACATCGAGGTTCTTCGTTGGACACTGATTCCTGTCTAAATGCTATACGTCGGTTTGTATCCTTGAGGGGACAAGTGAAAGTTCTCAGATCAGACAACGGGACAGGAATTTTGTAGCTGCTGAGCGTGAGTTAAGACAACCCATTGAACAATGGAACAACCAGAAGACTCAGGACCATCTCAGTCAACAAGGAATTAAGTGGGTTTTCAATCCTCCCACTGGGACTCATAATGGCGGGACATGGGAGAGACTGATACACTCAATAAGAAAAATCCTTAATTCTACAATTAGGGAACAAGTTCTTGATGAGGAATGTCTTCACACTGTTTTCTGTGAGGCAGAGGCTATGATTAACAGTTGTCCAATCACAGCAGCATATTAAGACATTTAATTTATATTAAGTGATATAAATGATTTGGAAGCCTTGACTCCGAATCACCTGTTGTTACTCAAGACAGGTGCAGTACATTTCTGATTTGTTCTGGAAGCGTTGGTGTCGGGAATACTTGGCACAGTTGTAACCGAGACAAAAGTGGAACAACACAACAAGAAACTTCTCTGTTTGAGACATTGTTTTGGTAGTTGATGACTCTGCTCCTAGGAATTCATGGATGTTAGCAAGAGTCATCGAAATCGTTCCTGATAAGAAGATTAGATTAGATTAGATTCAACTTTATTGTCATTACACATGTACAAGTACAAGGCAATGAAATGCAGTTTAGGTCTAACCAGGAGTGCAATAAGCAGTAAGTGCAGGATATAGGTATAATTTATAAGTTATAAGTGCACTTATATGAGATATGTACAGGGAGAAGCTATAGATAATATTTACAGATGAAGTACTGTGAGCATAATTTACAGATGATAATTAACTACAATTAGAGTGTACAAATAGATGAACATAATATACAGGTTGCTTTTAACTATAATATAAATTGCCGGTAGATATGAACATAATATACAGGTTGCTGTTTACTGAAGCAGGAATTTACAAATAGACAACAGATTTCGGCTTTATTTTGTTTATTTTCTTTTATTTGTTTTATTTACATCGTAATCAATATTTAAAGGGAGAATTTCGACAAGGAAACGGAGTATGAATTCTTTATTGGATATGGAGCGAGTAAGACAAAGAAGAAACTGAAAGGAAGATGCCCACTCACAAGCTTCAGTTTCTTCTTTGTCTTACTCGCTCCATATCCAATAATGTTTGGTCGTAGAGACTGATGACATAGAAGTGGCTATTGTGAGTCACAGTCAAAGCGCCAGCAACTGGTAGAAGGAAGCAAGGGCATTTGAAAGAGTCATCTTAAATTTAAAGATGCTAATTTGTAAAAATTAATTGTTGATAACACAAACGGTGTTGGCATTGCAAGGCAATACATTTATGGGAAAAAGACAAACAGGAAGTGTCTCATATCTTCTGCCTACATTGAGTGACTTACATCAAAGCTGGAAAATATGTTTGGTGATGTGGGTTAATCACATTGATTGGCTATTGTGAGTCACAGTCATAGTGCCACCAACTGGCAGTATCACTTACTAAAGACTTAGGACAGTCTGTAAAATAGTCCAGAGTTATTTTTAGAATTAAAAAATGTGACAACTATGCATAATTTTTTAAGAAGCACCAGGTGGCGATGATGCTGTTTGGGCTTGTCATCGCTGCTTGAAACTATATTATTCTTAGTGTTTCCTGTGTAATCCTCTGGGTTGTAATCAAGAAGTGATATAAACTACTCAGTAAGTTCTCATTGTGCTATTGACAATATCTCTGAATCCACAACTTTGATGACATTGCCAATACTAACTACACATTGAAAAACCACCAACAATGTGCCACATTCATTAGCACTCAACAATCCAGCACAACTGAGCAGCCCTGACCCGGGCTAACCAATACATGTACATCTAAAATAATATATATGTAGATATGTATATATATATATAATCCTACATATATATATTATACCTGTATATACAGTATATTTACGTTCATGTGTATGTGTGTGAATATATAAGAGGGAGTATATTGCCTTTCGGTCTTACCTTGTTGGAGGCCATATCACTAACAGAACGGTATGTCTGGATAGTCTCCAGTTGGTCCAGGCACCAGTCCAGCTCCTCTATAGTCTCCACTGCCAGCTTCTGGTAAGAGTCATCTGGGAACAGACACATGCACAAGGATTCAGGATCCAGTCTCTGCTGCATAGTTAGTAAAGGTGGTCCGGTGGGTGTAGTGTGGACAGGAGAACAGTGATCTTTCATGGTGAGCCAACTGCAGCTGATGTAACCATTCTGCACTAATAAATCTCCACTGCATTAATAGTTCATTGCACGCTCCATAGTCCTTTCCATTGTGTCAGTGGCTCTGTCTCCAAACAATTTCACTCTGTCTCTCCCTGTCACCTACATTGCCTTGTGCTGATGTGTCAATGAGCCTCAGACCCAGGGGATCTTGGTGGGAGGGACTCTACAACTCATTTCTTCCCTCTCTGCTTCTGTTTCTCTTTCACACATGTGCAAAAGCCTCGTCATTTATAACATTATAATTAGAGTTGAATTATCTGTTGTACTGTTTTTAGAAATGACTGAATTTGACTGAAACCAAATTGGGGAGAGATTGATGATGATTCATGCTCAAGCATTATGTAAATTGATTTCTTGATGGGTGAATCTCATGAACATGTGTAGCTCACATTTTACTGCAAAAACAAAAGGGAAAAACTAAATGTTACATTGTGAAAATGTAGCCTAATATAGGGTCATTGAGATTTATTACACTGTGGTATTATTTTCATCACAATTTCCCTCCAAATTCTGTATCCTAACATCTCACTTTTAAGCTTTTATTTGCAATTACAATTTTTCTCAAATATTACTTAAGTAATGTTTTTCATTAAATTGACAATGGCAAGAATTATAAGGACAGAACCCAGGTGCTCAAACAAAAAAAACTTAATCTCACTACCCTTAGGAAGTCCTTAGGAGATTATATAATTTAAGGGTTCTTCAGCAAGTAATTTAGAATTTACGTAAAATATTTTCATTACAATAATAAAAACTGGGTCTGGAAATTGCATAATTGTGATGAAAATAATGCATCAAAAAAATTCAAAAGGTTGTCAAAATAAGCTTCATTTTCTATATGCAAAATATTTTTTCTTTCTTTTAATTTTGTAATGAAATACAACCTTGTTTTGTAAGAATTACCTTGACAATGTAGGTAATTTGCATAATTTGTCAAATATGATAATAAATCAGCAAACATTAAGGCTTCTGGAGAACGAGCATAGTAAAAAAGTGCAAAGCCCTGAAGATAGGGACAATGAATCAAACACATTGAAAAAACAAAAATGGTAGTGGGAGGGGTCTGGAAGGCATCTGTCAGTTTGTATGTTTCCACCACCCTTACCTTTACTCTGATCACTCAGTAGACATAAGGTGGTATTGGGCATCACCGACAGACCCAAAATAATAAAACCCCCCCAATATACGTCCAACACCCCAATGAAAGAGCTAATGAGTTGGAGGCATGAAATCTAAGCTGGGGCTGTGTTAGCAGTGGCAACACCAGAGGCAAACTTTACTCCGTTTGTTGTCCTGCATCCAGTTAAAGCTCAACAGGCGCCAAGCATTAGTTAACCACTTCCCCTGAGGGTGAGACACTGCTAAACGTAGTAGATTTCTGTGCAACACTCAGGATGGAGTCTCCCCTTGGACTGCAGCTACAGAGGTTTCACGAAGATGGCAAAACACTGCATTAAAAAGAATAAAATACCGTCTAAATGCACAAGGGTGACCCTGGGAACCAGTGACAAGTTGACCTGGCTTCCTGTTCTCGCTCGCCTCACAGATTCAGATTACAAAGGTGAGCACACAAACCACAAGTGAAAGCAAATACATACTGTGCAAGTATGCAAATGAAAGCATAAAAGTTCAGACATTAAACTGCAAGCACACATTGCACATACTTAACATGCTTTCTTGCCTAACTTTGACAGTTAAAAACCTTAGGGCAAAAGAGTTATCATCAGGTGTTTGTGCGATTAAACCAGATGTGTTACTATTTAGGTAGGTTTACACATGTTGAGAAAATCTAATTTGCTTGTTCATGTAAAAAGTAAACTAGAAGGTGACAGTTTATACTAATGCATTTGATAACACCTTAGCAACAGTTAGAAAACAACTTGTATAAAAAGAACTGATGTTGCCAACTTATCCTACATATTTTTGTAGCATGATAATACCTCTGCTATTTTCAAAACAGTGCAGCTTTTCCAATACCAATTTTCTATTTTCCAATGATTAACAGTGTAGTGTTTCAAAATGCTATATTGCTGCCTTTTTTGGTCACACATTGTGGCAACTGCTATACACTTGAGCAAGCCGAAGCAATAATCACATGCCTAAACAACCTCTCAGTTATGGACGATCAGAGACAAAATAGAAGGCTCACTTACTGAACCTTAACTGAACTCAAACATTCAGCAACATTTGTGTTGTTTTTTCGCACTGGGTTCAGTAAAACGGTGTAAGAAAAAGATGAGGACGTTGTTGTTTGTTCATTAAAAATACATTTATTGTAGAATCACAGTAACAAAGTACATAAAGCATTAAGGGTTCAGCGGAGTCGGAATGAACCAAGAACAATATCAGTGTTAAGATTTTAAAATGTTCTTGAAACTAGTTTTCATACTTGTGATGTAAATGTAATTTTTCTGTAAATTAAGGTTAACAATAGAATTGACCACTTTACATTTAGTGACTATTGTTAATCTTTAAGGTGTAACCACCTAAATGGTGGGGTGATATGAGGCATCTTGACAGATGTCCCTTTGATCAGAGATGGTTCTTGAAGACTATATGCTGCTTCCATACTCTAATTGAATCAATATTAATTCAGGTGTTATGTATGTATGTATGTCTGAGACAAATGGGTCTCCATGAAAATTAAACCCTTTTGGGGGACGAGCTTGTCCTAATATCTGTTCTGGAGTGGAATCTTTTTAGAGTCAGTCTCGTTTACTTAATTACTGCTGTATTTATTATAATCCTATGATTGGTCATGTTAAACTGACTTAAAACTGTCACTCGTTGGTTTAACATAAAGTTTTCATTTTAAAAGTACATGTTTCAATCACCTAGCTCAGTCACACTGTTATGAC
>JAZGTJ010021185.1:0-10026 GCA_036877575.1 Botia almorhae
TCTTTCTTTCTGTCTTTCTTTCTTTCTTTGTTCTCCTCCTCTGTAGTTGTTAATGTCAGTATTTGAAAACAGTATGAAGGAGAGGGTGATAACTGAGAATGAGTCGTATGACTGGGAAAAATCTGGAAACGATACAACCCTCCCCACCAGCACACACACGCCAGCTCAGCAAAACACCCGGCAGACCGCAGCCATCGCGGGGTGAGAGTTTACGTGTGATTCTGCCTTGACCTTCTGGAACTTGAAATAGGTTCTGAGGTAACTCTGCTTTGACTCTGGATTGTGTCGGTCAGGATAGTGAATGTGACACCGGTTCCTGGGGAATTACTGAGGGAGAACACTGATGATGTTTTACAAAATGAGCACCTAAGCGACCAGGAGAACGCTCCACCTGGTTTAATACCCAGCAGGCCTAGCGAACCCACACCGGCCCCACCTGCTGGCGAGAGATGGGATGAAACTGACTTCAACCGTAATAAACTCAGGATCAGCATCAGTAAGGTACGGTTACTACGGTTACGGTAAGTGTTTATAAATGCGGTCAGTGTGGTTGGATATGGTTGAAAGATAAAAAAGCTTCTATGTTGAATTCCTGTGTTTTTTTATATGTTGTTTCTACAACCAAACAGCGGCAAAATATTTAAGGTGCAGTTAGTTTGTTTGATGTGGCTTTTTCTTTCCAGACGCAGGTAGCTGGAGATGAGGGGGAGGAGCCTGTTGGAGGGGTGCGGTCTGTCTCCCCAGGGAGGGGCGGGGAAGCGGATGCTCAGGCCCGCCCTCTGAGGTACCGGAGAGTCAACAGTCCAGAATCAGATCGGCTGTCTGCTGCAGAGGACAGAGGAGATGGTGCAGATAAACGGTAAGAAATCGTGTGCTTCTATAACATTTATCACTCCCACTGGCATGCTGCTGTTTAAAGGTCACACAACCACATGGTTCTGTTACTGAGGAAAACAAACAAAAGTGGCTTTTCTGATCTGACATTTAAAACTGCCTTTCTGTATTTCATGAAAGAAAACGAGCTTTTTTCTGCGAATTTACAAGGACTTACAACAACTTATTATGGCTAACATAACACATTTATTTAACATCTGAACAGCTGATCGTTATCTGATCTTATTTTTGTACTAGTGTATTAGTACCAATGTACTAGTAATGTTACGATGTCTGAGTTTTATTCATCAGATTAAAGTCAATTCAGATCATGTTTCCATATGATCTGATTGCATAAACATGCGAAGCTGTTTTATTCACAAAAATGTCCAGAAATTGTTCCAACACCATTAGAAACCAGGGGCTTAGTCTTGTGTTTTGTCACAGCTCTCGCCTGGACATACTGGGTTCTCCATCCAGACACGTCTACTCCTCCCAGCCTGCTCAGATGCTCTCCTTAGACCCTGGGCAGGGAGATCGACTGGCTGGTGGTCGCCATGATGTCTCTGCAGATGGTGACCAAGAGGCCCACAGTAACGCCTTCATCCGCTCAGTCCCGCTGGCAGAAGAAGAGGACTTTGACAGCAGAGAGTGGGTGATGATCGATAAAGAAACCGAGCTAAAGGACTTCCATCCTGGGGCAGAGCCCACCACCTCAGGCACCACGGATGAGGAACCGGAGGAATTACGCCCCCTTGAGGACCACGAGGAGAGGAGGAGGAGAGCAGGGGGCCATGGGATGGGCGGAGCTGAGGCTGTGGTACGACCCAAAACGCAACGTGGGATGATGATGGTAGCAGAGGAGGAGGGGGCAGGGCCAAGCCCCGCCCACTCACCTTTTCACTCATTGCCTCGTACCAGCTCAAGAAGGAGGGAGTCGGACCCATTTGGACCCGATGGACCGGTAAGTGTTTAACTTGGTGTATATATCTGTGTGAGTATGGATTGATCTTTGCTTATATCATTACTATATATGTGATTTTAAGAATAAATAGGCCAGGTTTTTAAAGAGGAGAGTCTGGATTTTCTGAATCTCGGCTAGGATGAGAGCGTAATTATTATGTATTTACAATATTGATTTACTGTTTAATTATAACGTTCCACGAAGAAGTTTCGAACAACACTAAATTTAGGCTAATATCTCTCACGTGGTGCTAATAATATCAGGTTTGTTTAGATTGTGGTTAGTTTGGAGTGTCAGTACAGTATGCAAGAATTTTATTTGCTGCCTTGCTGTTTAACAGCTATTAAAAATGCTGTTTTTGTACACTGCTTGTTTGATAGGTTAATCACAAGTAACAGATTATTTAAAACTTTTTTTGAAGTGAGTTTTTAATTGGCATACACTGTGTTTGTTCACACCCTTTATGTATGTGTGTTGTGTGTTTGTGTAATCTTGTGTGTACATGTTGTGTTTTTTGAATTTGTGTGTGCTTGTCTTTTGGATTTAATGTGTGTGTGTGTGTGTGTGTGCACGCGTGTCTTCACGCTCAATTCACAGCCAAGCCTAGTTTGCTCTTTGGTCATGCAGGGGTCTGTGTGCACACGCTGGTTCCTACAAAACATGTAGAACAGACACAGATTCTCACATGTAAAACGAAGCTTAAGCTTGTCTTTAGCATTCAGACAGATGTGGGCTGGCCTTGTCCTCTTATTCGAGTTACAGCACATCCACGTGTTGATACCCATTTAATATAATGTTTTGTTATCTCTTGTTTTTTATTGGTGTGTTTTCGTTTGTGTTCTGGGCAGTATCACACACAATCAAAAACAAGTTTTTTTAGTCATTCGCGTTTTAGTTTCTCCTCAGCCTGATTCCTCTTTTCCTCCGCTCTTATTGGTCTTTTTCAGTTGGAGGAGGACAGGCCACGCCCACATCACTCATTCCCGAGGCCCGCCCATTTGAGAAGACTGGCGTCGTATGTGTTTTCCTCCCCCACCATGGACACGGAGGCTTTCCCCCACGACCCCGCCCTCGGGGGAGCGGCCATTCAGCGCAGTCGCTCGGCTGAAAGCAGCCCCGCCCACCGCCACGCCCAACGCAGACACATGCCCCTGTTGCCAGGCAACCCCAGAGCTCGGCATTCTGTACTCAACCTACCACGCCTACACATTCAGCAAATGCTGGCCAAACTTATGAATAAGACGTGATTTCCCCCCGTCCTCAAGACGCACTGACACACACGTGTGTTTAATAGTGGAGGAGCGCATCACGAGCTTCATGCCCACAGATGAAAAACCAATACAGACACCTGGACAATAAACTTGGTCTGTGATTGTGAGACACCACGTGTGGATGCGTGTGCACGTTTGTGTGTGTGTGTGTGTGTGTGTGTAAGACAGATGCAAGCGATGCTCTCCAGCTAAAAATGGATTTTTGTGATATTTTGAGAGAGAAATTATGTTGTCGTTCTACAAAACAAAGCAATTTAGTGCGATGCTGTAAAATGTCACTCGTAATGACATGGTAAACAAGCGATAAAACCAACCACAGTTACAACCACATATTTACCTCCTTTTAAAATGGAGAATGTCGAAGCTGCTGGCGTTCAGTGGGACGAACACATTGACTCGAGTGGTGAAAATATCTTCCCGTCGCTTCCCGTGTTCAGACATGCAGCAAAAATCTGACTTCATGGCTTAGCAGACGCAAATCCATTTGGCTTTTTTAGCCTGTTTGGAAGTCTAAAAAATTGACTGCACACTAAACAAATGGATCAGATTTGATCCTTTAGATTGTCAGTCCAAGATCAAGGTTTGAAACCCAAATTGGATTTGAATGCAGTGTGAACAGAGTCTTAGTTTCTCATTGACCCTGTCATTGTCTCTGTAAGATGGTTTGCTTGACGTTTTGAGAGTCGAATGTTATGAGAGTTATCAGGAATGTTCGGCAAAAGCAGATGTAACCAAAATTAGAAGTGTGTATGTGTGCTTGATAGATCTCTCAATACTCTTATACAGACCTCTTCTGTACTCTAGAGAACAAGACTGGCAGTGAAATGTATCTTGTACAGCCTGTGTATTTAGCAGGGTACATAATTACCTTGATCTCCTGGAATTTTGGCATTCCAGGGAATTCTGTCATTTCAAAGACAGCGGTTTAGCTTTATGGAAAAGAAAATGAGCATGAGCCCTAACAGTTTTAGCTTGTAGGAACATTTCCATAACATTTTCATTAGGAACACAAACATTACAAATGTTATTTTGAAAGTTCTAGGAACGTTCAAAGCGTGCCCTTTTGTAGACGTTGTATTAACGTTATTGCTTGATAATACAAACATAAGTCAAACATTTTTTTTATTATGTAACTTTTTTCCCCTAAGTTAAGAACTTAAGAATGTTTTTGATATATATGATGTAGAACGTTATAAAGTTTTACTAACAGTACTGCAAAAACATTTCTCAATAACTTTGAGAGAACGTTAGCTAATGTTCTGAGAATGTTCTGTTAGCTGGGTAAGACAGGAAGAGAGAGAGTTGTGCAAACAGGGCCCATTTTTGAGTTTTCAAAAACATTTGCCATCACATTTGTCTTCCATATTAGCTATAAAAGTATAATTTTGTCTGTCAGAATTACTGTCAGTCAGTATTACCGAGGAATATGCACATTGTTTATCACTACAGAGATTGAGCTGTTTAAGCAGCTGTTGTGATGTGGAACATTTATTATTAGGGATGTTTGAGGGCAGGAAACGCATCATCACAACATCCTCTTATATTTACTGAGGTGGTTTTAAAAATATATTCATTTCTGCAGTATAGATAAACTATATATAATGTGCAATAGAAATAAGGGCAATAGGTGTGTAAAAGAAAGACTTGAGCCTCTTTTTTGATTCTGCATTAGTGGGTCAAAGCATATATGCAGACATTTGACTTTGTTTTGTCATTCAGCGATGGAATGTTGCATTTTTGTCGTCACCTGGTCATTAACTTGACATGATACCTAAGTATTTACAGTCACATAAATCAGTGTATTAATAAGCTCTTGAATGCAGACGTGGACAAAGGTTATAGAATTAACAAGGGGACAGTGCAATGTTCAATACGTTCAATAAGTCCCGCCGTCTAGTGGAATTAGCCAATCGTCAGTCAGTCAACACTAACAATTGTTTGTGGGAGTGGCTACGTACAGAATCTTGTGAGGTACTTCACAGCCCTTGCGAATGCGTAGTAGCTGAAGCGACCTGAACAAACAGTTTTTATTAGTACAATTTGAGCTTTTAATAGTTGGTCAGAAATATATTGTTTTAATGTGACAATAGTCAACAATTTTAGAAATGTCTTCCCTCATTCAAGTAGATTGGTTGGTCTTGTATGTCTGAAGTAGCTGCCCGGAGGCATTGGCAAGATGGCCGCCGAGTGCAGAGACTTTCCTTAAAGGGACTTTGCCGCGGAGCCTGCCGCATTGTGATGTCATAGAAATGTTCATTGTGATGTCCATCTTACCCCATGTCCTAACCAGGCGCTAGCAACATGTACGTTACGTAAGCGAGGAGTGACAACATTTCTGTGCCGTCGTGTTGGGTAGCTCCGCCCTCAGTGAGCTCTTATTGGTCTAAAATCCGGCGTCACAACTGTACATTCAAACATTAAATGCGTTCTGATTGGCCGTGATTGTGTCACGTCATAGCACGTTTACACCTCTGCATCGTACCCAGTTGTAAAATTTCCTATGACGCACAGGAAACAAACGTAGCATATAATTGCTTATTTGTGCTGTAAGGTCCCTCAACCAAGATGAGTTTAAATTCTAAGCTATATACATATCTACGGTATATAAACGTTGATTGTGAACTGTCCCTGTTTTTATGTTTTGTGCTTCTGCTGTAAAAATGCTGAATGTCAATGCATACGCAAACATGCAGATGCAGATTTGCCTCACTGGAGCCGGCAGTAACGAACTCTGAGTGGCTAAAACATTAGCGTTCAGTGAACTCACTGTTTCTAGCGGTTAGCTCCTGCCGTTTGTGCTGCTTTTAGTGCTTCAATGCAATTTACATTTAATCTGGAGTCACTCATGTACTGTAATGTGTGTTAGAAGAGTCTGTAGTGTGAACGGTGTGAGACAGCTAATCCAAATGTCTTCCTAACCAAGAGAATGGATGCAGACTGTAAAAACACAATAGCAACCCAACATGCTGTTTTTTTTTTCAATATAAGCGAATAGGTTTGCGGGTCTCAGAGATATAGCATCGTATATAGCATCGCATTCTTGAAAAAAGACAAATATCTTTTTCTAACTATTTAAATTCATTATTTTTTGCAAAGTAAATTGGCCTCAGCATAGATTGTTTACACACTGGTAACGATTCGAATTGTCTTCAAATTTTTTTCGCAAACGTGAGGAAATCAGTTCAAATATTTCGAGAAATTGCAGAGAACAATTCCCCCTCTTACATATTCTGTCTGATTTCTGAATTATTGTAAATAATTTCATCAGTGACTTCATCAGTAAATCTGTTACGATGTTCCATTCGGTACCATGTTTAGCTCATTTCATTGTTCACTCGGTCCAAACGTAGAAACGGCTTTTTCATTGCGGTCCTGCTTCACAGCATCTTACATTCTGTCTCCAACTGGGTCAAACCGAAGCTTGTAGAATCCCCTGAGATACATCTTCAGCTGAGAGCTGCACACCAGGATGTTTATTCCTAAAGCAGTCAGGCTGAACAGTAACCTGAGAGTATTTATAATAGGAAAATGAATAAAACCTTAATGAAAGTCTTTTTTTTTTTAAATTCAGCCTAAAAATTGAGTCTAAATCACAAATCTGTATTGTTATCAGTCAGTGTTTTTCTGAGTCTAAATTTATATCAAACACTGGAATTTTATTGCTGACAAGGTTAGTCGTCAACTGATCCCAGACCTGCTCATAGAAGCATTTCGTGTGTAAATCAGGGTCAACCTTTAAAAGCAGTCTTTCACAGAATAGCTTTTATAGTGCAATAAACACTACATGTACTGTACAATTGTGCACGTCTTACTGCACTTGTACTGTACTACTGTACAAGTCTAAGTACAGTAGTACAGTACAAGTACAGTAAGACTTGTACAGTAGACTTGTAATATGTACAAGCATGTATTTTAGGCTTTTGTAAATTGTAACTATTTGGAAAAATATTTGAACGGGCTGCTGTACTCAGACATTCCTCTGTCTCATACGTCAATAATGTGTGTCAATAATGCTGTACATACTGCTGGCTGAGCACTGAGTTTACACTTGAAATCACAAATGGGCTAAATCGTTTAAAAACAGAAGGGAGAAAATATGACACTGTAAAATGGACTTTTGTGCCTTTTTAACCATGTGTGTAAAAAGACAATCCTGCAAAGCTTGTATGCAACCAAATCACAAGTAAACAATCTGCAAAATGACTGAACAGTGTCTTCTCTCACAGTGTGCTGTGCATGATGGGAAATAAATTGAATGTGCCGATAAGCAATGCTAGCCTTTCTGCTACAGAAAGTACTATAGTCAAAAATTTTGTTGAATAGTTTAACAAAAACCAGTATAACAAAAAATGTGTCTACCCGTGTTTTTTATTATTTTAAGGTTTGTTGAAAACCTAAACACAACTTTATAACAGCATCTACGTTTTAATCTTTATTCCACTGATTTTTTCCCATGAATGCAGGAGATCATGGTGGATGAATGCTTGCCTGCCACCTCTCAGTTCCGTCTGAAGCGAGTGGACTTCCTGTCTGGTGTGTTGATGTTTGATGACCTGAGAGAGGAGGGTGCGAAGGCAGGAGGGTCGGGCAGCGACGGCAGTCCCCACAGCAGTGATGGAAGCCCAGAGGGCGCCGCCTCCACCCTGCTCGCCCCCGCGCACAGAGACCACGACCAGGAAGAGGGTTCGCGCACGCTGGTGCTGGTCTCCACTGGTAACGGGCAGGTTTCCCCGGGGGATGGGCAGGGTACCCCGGGGGATGGGCAGGGTACCCTTGGCGCGTTGACGCCACAGGGTGAGCGGCCCGTGCCGTATGAAACAGAACCCGGAACCCTATCCTCGGTCATTAGGTCAGAGCCCAGACCTATTGTCATGACAACTGCAGCCATGATTACTAGTGGTTCTTCGCCTCCGTTTACCAAGGTGGAGCGTACGTTCATCCACATTGCTGAGACGACACATCTCAACGTGATGACAGCCAGACATCGTCCATCTGCCCAGGATGAAGTGATGTCCGCTGAGCGCGAGGAGTCGGGTGGAGAGAAAAAACAGAAGGAGGAAGAACAGAAAGCGGAGGAAAAGATGTATAGTGATAGGATAACAGTGGAAAGGGAGGATGAAAACAGGAAGGAGGAAGAAACAGAAGGTGATGAAAAGAAAAAAGGAGAGAGTGAGGCTGTGAACGATAGCAAGGCTGAGGAATCGGAGAGGGAATTAGCATTCATTAGAGGTCACGAGAAAGCAAAGACAGGGTCACGTGACCAGCCAGACACTACAGCTATTGGCTCTGAGGAAGAGCCGCAAATGGAACAGGAGCGGGAAGAGTGTCCCCTTCTGACCCCTGAACAAAAGATCGATGCAGAGGTAAAAGACGAAGCGCACGCGTCTCCCCAGGAGGCAGATTTACCCAATCGCAAGCCAGAGTCCAGCACACAGCTACAGCCTCAGAGGCGGAGCCGCATTCCCGTGCTCATGTCGGAGGAGGAAACTGGCTTGGACAAGTCATCTCAGACAAGTCAAGAGCAGTTGCAAAGAATTCGCAAAAGCCACCAGCAACACCTCGCTCGTCTTGTTCTGGAGCGCAAACAGACACGCCTGGTTCGTTCTCGCTCCGCCTCCTCCCACTCACCAACACGCTCAACGACTGCATCTGAGGATGAAACTAACCAATCAGATGACTCTGCTAGACGGGATGCAGGAGCTGAAGGACGAATTAAAAGCAGAATCCCTCGGCCATTTACACCCATAAGGGGAGTTTCCGACCAATCAGGGAGCATGACACTCCCACAAACCCAGAGGTCTGTGTCTTTCATTCAGTACAGGTGAGTGGAGCAGCATTTATGAACTACACACCATTTAAACTGACACAAGTCCTAAACCAACATCAGCTATTAAAACTGGAGGCTCGCACACTTACCAACTGCAGTATTTTAATGAAGAACTGTGAAGTGTTAACTTTAGACTAGACTTTTGATTCGTAATCTTTTGAATTTTGAAAGCAAATTTAGTTTGATATCTTGACAAAGGACGACACGCTGTTGAGATGAAACTCGCATAAATATGCAAAGAGATTTCGTACTAGTTATTATATCTCTGAATAATATAACTCATTGTTTTCTCTCTCTAACAGAACCAACCGTTCTCTCAATCCCACGATACAAAAGTCTGCAAGTCTTCACACAAACATCCATCAGCAGCCACAAAAACCTCAGCTCCGCCCCTCCAAAACACTCCCGCCTCCTTCTCCATCCTCAGGCCCCTCCCACTCACAAGGAAGTCGGACCGGCACACGCACCGTTTCACGTACCTCAGCTCCTAATGCCCCCCGAAGCATCAGCGCCTCCCCTCGTGGTTACCCCGCCTCTCGCACCGATAGCCCATCACCTCAGCACGTCCGCCGACAGCCTGCAGCCCACGAAACGCAAAGACCGCCCCAGCAGCCCAGACCTTCCTGTCCATCACAGTCCAAACCCAAACCTCAGGACTCCGCCTCCAAAAAAAGCAAACTCCGCCCATCAGCCTCATCTCAGAAAGGGATTAAAGACCCAGTGGAATCAAAGACGAAACCGAGATAATTGCAGCGCGTTGAACAAGACATTTCTCCAGTCTGGATTCTGTAGTTTTCCTCATATCCACAACATCTTCATGTAGGTCCTGCTTGAACATAACAATCACTCGTCATGTAATCAGTGTTGGGCAGAACCTCTCATGAAGCACAACACACTCAACCAAATGACATAGATGGACATGTTCCTTATTCAGCCAAGTGACTGCAGCTGCTTAAATACCTCTGATGAGGATAAGGGGAACCTCTGACATTAACACATGTTCACAGTGAGCGTACAGCAGTGTGTGTGTGTGTGTGTGTGTGTGTGTGTGTGTGTGTGTGTGTGTGTGTGTGTGGGTAAGTTATGACAAA
>JAZGTJ010021186.1:0-10026 GCA_036877575.1 Botia almorhae
AATCGTCCCTTTCGAATGATGCAGTTTTTAGGAGAGCGGCACATCCTTTATTAAAATCATAACTCAGAGTTCATTGCTGCGGTCTGCACGTGTCAAACTTACGTTTGTTACAACATCAATATCTGTCACACTGGCGGAGTTTAGATTAGCAGAATTAGCAGAAGAGGGAATTCATTTATTCCAGCTGTTCCTTTTGATCCGCAGAGTTGGTGATTTTTGGTTTACAATATTTTTTGTCATGCTGGTTGAAAGTCTCTTCACATCTTCTGTGGAAGACACAGGGGCATAAAATGTTCATCCAATCATTGCATTCGGTCCGAATACATTTCTGTACAATCACCCAGCGGGGAATTTGAGCTCCTCATGGTGCGTATTGACCTTCACAGGTTTTAGTGTAAAAGTAACTCACCTGTTCGACGCGCCCGTCGCCGTTTACAAACAATAGCAAGAAAAAACTGTCAAATGACTTTCATTTACTCCGAGCCGTGATGTCGAGTGTTTACACTCGCCGGGTTGTAAAACAGAACGTCTGTTTCTTTAATAAGACGCGGTTATGATAGATTTCGCGCCTGTCATAATGAGCCGGTAAAATAGCTGCATTTAGAGGCAGATGTAGAGGATCAGGAGAGCGTTTTCATATGGAGGTCTTTGGGGGCAATGGAGCAATATTTCACTAATGGCAGAGCTGGTTCAGTCTTAATGATCCACTCTGTAATTTGGGTCCTTCCCGGCGCATGTAAACAGTCGCACGCTGCAATAAAGAGACCGTCATCAGGTAGTAAAGATGACTTGTGGCCCGCAAAACATCAGGAATTTGTCATTTCGTTTCAAACTGCTAAATGTTTCCGTGGGGACGGGTGCGAAACGAAGCATTCGGCAGCGACACAATGAGGCTGTTTAATGAGCAGTGTTGTAAACGTTAGTCCATGTTTCACAGCTTCTCATCTGGTTGTTAGATTGAGCTTCGGCCAAACTTACAAGTTTTTTTTTTAAAGTTTTTTTACGTACAAAAAAAGTAAAGACTTTTTTTTACGTAAGTCTTTACAACCACAAATAACACATTTTGAAGACGTTGTTAAAATACCTACGTTGTAGGTTTCCATAAGTAGCATTTTCCTTAACACCTTAATATGTTTTATTTGAAGCAAATAAACAGATGTTTTTAAGCTGCAATGTTTGTGTGGCGTTTTAAATATGACGTCAATAAAAAACATAGTATGAAAGCTTGTTTACAGAATTAAATTTTTTCCCAGAGGGTTCTTGACAAAATTTCCCCGCTAGTTTACGTCAAGTCCAGGTGAGTCAGTGAGTGAGGTTCTAACACAGAGAACCTCATTGGGCCCTTTATCAGCAGGGACCAGACTTCTCATCTTACTTCCTCATGTAATACACTCCTAACCAAACTCAACTGTACTCACCAAATCTAGTGCCCATGTTCACTGGTTTGTAAAACGCATTTACTTCTGGTGACTTCCATAAAGATGCTTATTTTACCTGAAGCGCTACATAAAATATCAGATGCTCGTATTTTCCTTCTGCTCTGGTCAATCTGCGCAAATCAAAAAGGACAAGAGCTTCATACATAGTCATTGTAACATTTGGATGCCAAACCGAATCTCTGTGTGGAAGACGGAGCGCAGCTAAATGCCAAGATTTTATTGCAGGAAATAAAAGAGCAGAGAGAGAGAGAGAGAGAGAGAATGAGATGAGGGTAGAGGGAGATGGAAGGAGCGAGAACAGATCTCTGGTGCAGTTGGAATCGATGCACGGCCACAGTTTTCTAAACTGGTGTAAAGAGACTCTGATTTCAAAAGTCTGGAAACCACTTCACAGTCCTCACTTACATTTGTTTCAGAGTTCGGACACATCAGGGTTAAACACTCCGGGTCGGGAAATCTTTGATGTTCTGCATCAAATGAAAAGCAATACTGGCTGCAGTCCACAGAGCAAGTAGCGTTGAAATGTTACAGCCCCGTCAGACGTGGGTTTGAGTCTTTTATTTGCAGCTATTTTTTCTAAATCATAATGAATGATTTGTGAAGTCAAATTCCACTTATTTTACTTTAAATACATAGTTTCTAAATAGAGGAGGAAAATGGTTGTATCTATTCATTGTTTTTCTTTGAAGAACAATAGACTGCCGTCTTTCCTCTGTTATAATGATCTTTACATGTGTAAGAAATGTTGTCAAATTGACGCCCATCTGCTCTGTTAGCCTGAACAATTGATTCGATTGGATCGTTAAACTGTGCGCCAGGCATCATTGGTCACGCGTTTTGTTGATGTTTAATCAAGGTGAAATGTCATTGGACTGAATTTGACGTGTGCAACAAAAGACCCATTGTTTGTTTGTTTGTTTGTTTGTTTATCGCATGTGATGTGCAGATGCGAAATGTGAGAGACGAGTAACAAGTTTTATGCTAATGAGAATGGTAATGAAAACATATCTCCAAGAAACGAGCTAGCCGGAGTAAATTGCCTCCATTTTCTCAGCGTGAGGTTCGCCACGTGGTATTTAATTTTTAAATATACAAATGACGCAGCACAGCCAATGATGCTTTAAGCCCTTGAGAAATTCTTTCTTGCGACTGTGAGGAGAGACGCATCAGATAGGAAGTCAGAGAGAGTTGATACCCGAGGTACAGCGTGTCAGAAACCAGCTGTGATCGTTTGCTGCGGCTGCATGCTAATCCGGTGAAAAAAGGCAGTTCTGGAGTTCGACTCTGGTGGATGTCAGATGGGTGATAGTGCCGGGAGATAAGCATGTCTTATCTGCTTTCTTAAGACGTGGCGCGACTGCCGTCTGAAGTGCCGTAGACAAAGCTGAGGCTTCAAGCGCTCCATGCAGATCAGAGTTTGAGCTGCAGAAGTGTAACGGAGAAGTCAATGGAGAGGCCACGCGTGCAGCTGACGAGCTTTATCTGTCTTGCCTGCACCTTACCGGTAATGAGAGAATGAATTCGATGTCTCTTAAGGTCAATTGTATTCAGGGTTCCGGACCACGTGCATTTGATGCGACGCACTGATGTTTTTTCTATTGTAACTCTTTTGGAGGATGGCATGTGTTTTTATCACTGGATAAGTGTGTGCATGCATGTATTAATTTATATTTGTATATTTATTAAAGTCACCATGAAATCAATAGATTTTGTCATGGAATTCTACAGTGTTTATCAATTGTTAATATTGTTTATCAAATAAATGTTCTGTTTCAAGATTACTGTATTACATGATTTTACTAGAAGACAAAAATACAAATGATTTGTTATTTATTGTGCTTTGTAAACTCATTTGGCGTTTGTCCAGCAGACATGAGGATGATAAAACATTGAAAGCGAGGTCCATACGAGCGCCGGAGCTCAATGTTTCCACTGGCGGCGGTTGTGTTCACTGACCAGAGATTGTGTTCTGTCATGCAGGTGTGCAGTGCGGTGCAGAATCAGGACTTCAGTGTGATTGAAGATTACTGCAGTGGTTTGAAAGCCCTGCTGTACCTGAAGAGCATTAAGGAGCTGGAGGACTGGGACGGCCAGTCGCCCCCCACGGCCCGCCAGCAGAAGGGAAAAGCCGTGACCACACTGGAGGAGCTCAAGGGACTGGTGAGATGCTTCACACCTGTTTTACAACATTCTTTAAGAGCCGATTACCCCTCGTACCCCTCCCTCTTAACATGATTTTCCTTATTACAGTTCTCTGACATGCCATTAAAGAGCTCAAAGTAATTCCCATAATTCCACAGCTTTTTAAACAAGCGCCCATTAATGCCACATTAGCGTTAAACCTGTGGACTTCCATCCATTAACTTTGTTGTTAGTTCGTAAAAATTCCCTTAATAACAGCGCAGTTCAATTCACAAAGTGTTTCATTGCGCTTCCGCATGCGCAGAGCTGCAGTCTCAGGGGTGACAATTTTACAGCACTGCTTGATCTTTATGCTCCTGTTTCACCCTATCTGGTGGTAAAAGGAGGCAAAATAAACCCATTTTAACCCAGGTAAGGTCAAATTACAACCAGTAATAAGTACATCTGCTAATGAAAGCCGAACACAACACATGAATGTCGCAGTAAATGCGGAGCTTTGGCTGCCAGATCGATTTTTTTTTTTAAATTTGAAGCACAAAAGTGCTTTGAATCTGGGAGAAAATAATTGGTTTACTTTTATGTCGCAACTTTTATTCTTCCTCTTTTCCTTGCATGCGGAATTTGCATAACAGTGGCAACAAAATAATGTCGAATCGGGAAAATGAGATTGTAAAAGGCAGCTGCTGGCACGTTTAATGGTTTGTACTTCACGTCTGTGTTCAGCTCTCTGTAATCTCCCTTATTATTTGTGCACTTGGAATATAAGGCGACATGTAAATGAGCAGAACTTCAGTAAACTCTTTCAAAGCGCAGAATGAACGACCTTTATCAGATCACAGCTTTCTGCTAATACACCAGCCGCAGCTTTGAAGCCTGTGAGTGTGTTCGAACGGGTGAGCCGCAACTTCTTGTCTTCTGAAGGCAGGACGGCTCCACGCGGCTCAGCGCAGTCGTTTAAATGCTAATGCCAAATGTGCTTGGGAGAATGAAGGAATAAAACTAAAAAGAAGCAGGTGCTGATAAATGTTAGTCATTACCACGGCAACGTTATTGGCAGAATCATCGCCACTGAGAGACTGTCGTACTGATGGGCGTGTCACGATGGCTGATATGCAAATATTATAATGAAGTCATCAATGAAAACACATCTTATGGTTCTTGGAAGCTGATTGGTCAACACAGCATTTCAGTTGATCAGTCAACAATGATATAATAAGTTTGTGATGTTTTATTACAGCTACGTTTTATTACTCTATATGTATCATTTTTTTCTAGCATTGTATCCTATTAAACATAGCATATTTCCCAGCACTATTATTACTGAAAAGCATGGACACAGTATTTTAATGTTTTTCGCCTACGAATAGACGGTCTCGTTTACAATAATAATTAATTGTCCAAAATCATTAAGGCTTCAATTAGTTTCTAAAAGGTTTTTAGATGGTGAATATTAATTAAGTGTTAGAAGGACACAAAGAGTCTTAATATGCGAGTTTTAATGTGTTTGACACGCTGGCGCTTAATTAACTCAGCTTGGCCACTAGTTTGATAGGGTAAGACATCTCTGAAAATTGTAAAGAGAAGCAAGAAATAACGAGTCAAAGAAAATATCATTCACTTAAAACATTTTATTTTTAAATATACCGCACAAAGTGGCTATGCAATAAACTGGCTGTTTATTTGTGCATTTGGTCAAAAAGAACGAAAACAGAAGCTGTCAGCCATCTTTGTATGCCTGTCTCAGCTGTGTTTTGTGCTGAAGGCCCCGCCCCTCACAATTTAAATGACATAATTAGGTTACCCAATAAAAATGAATGCTTGTGATCATATGCATATGTTGAGCCTCATTTCTTATATGTAGCATACTGTATAAATGCACCTTCAGTTATGATTGACAGAGAAGTAATTCACCTTCTATAAGGTACTGAAAAAGATCATTATCACACCATGATGAGGTCATTGCTCTGTCGACACCCACACCAGAATCTGTCCATATGTGACCACGGCCGAGAACATCAACTCTGAACAGAACAGAGTCGCTCATACACAAAGATTCATACACTACACTCATATACAAAAAAACACTCATTCTAGTTTTTAAAAGACAGATTATACAGTAGCATTAAATGTTTTGTGTCTCTTTTAAGAGTGTACCCGAAATTCACGGTTTTCCATATTCAGTATTTGTAGGTTTTCCTTGTAATACGTTTACAATCGGTCTTTAAATCTTGAAAAATCTGAATAAGATTTTTACATCGTGGTCTAAGGGTGGCTTTGTTATGTGTCATTATTAAACGGGCCAGGAACTGACAAGTTAATCCGGAAAAATCTATTTCCTTTCATTTTTAAGTTCAGAGTTAATTGAGCGCTTTCTATACCATCACACATTATACCAAATCCACATCAAGGCCATCGGGTCTTGAGGACATGGGAAAAGTGTTTTAGCGTATATAAAACATACAAAAGCATCTCTGATTGAAAAATCACTCATGAATCCAGTGGAATTTAGTGTATGTGTAGCGTTGTCGTCACTGTGGCAGAGATTCACTCATTCCATGAATACAAATAGACATGTACACAGAATGTACACTTTCCTTTTGTATGTGGTGTATAAAAGGCAAGCTTTGTAACACACACACACACAGACAGAGGCAGAGACAGCCATTTGTCCTGTTTATTTCCTGACCAGGGTTTTGTTGGCCCCTGACAGCATGAGGTGAGACAGCCTTTCTGAAAGCTTCATTACTGCTGTTGTCCTGCCGGGCAGAACCGAGCTGCTCACAAGTGTTAATACACACACATCCTGAGAGAATCACACGATGAGAAGATGCACAAACAAGAAGCTGTTTCAGGGCCTAATTGAGTAAACAGCTGCTAAACTTCTGCCGTCTCGTTTACACTAAACAGTTGCAGTCCAGACTGAAACCGGTTCAAAAGATTCCTCAGTGATTCTTTACATCATTCTGTGACCATAACATTTTTTACGTTTTTGAACACTTTGTTCAGTCAGTCCGTGTTGTTGACTCAAGAACTCGATTCATTGAGGAAGCGACTCGTTCATGATTCGTTTATGTGATTTATACAGTTTTTGTTGAAATCCCCCCTCAGTGTTCAGGAGTTTAAATGTAGCGTTTTGGAAATAGCAGCGAAAACTCAAAGGCCCGTCAGATCTCATCACAGAGGCGGAGTACAGCGCACGTCCCCTGAGAGAACACTCGCTGCCTCGCTGTCTGACTGCCTGTACACACACACACACACACACACACACAGAAAAACAAACATGTCTGCAGTCAGACACTTTCTCAGTATCAACGTCACGAGTCGTGTAAATTCCTATAGCAGTGACACGTGTGTGCATTTGTGTGTTTGTGATAGTTGGGGTGCAAAAGTATAGTAATAGCTGTAAATATTGACCTTGTGGGGACATTTTTAGGTCCCCATGAGGAAACAAGCTTATAAATCATGCAGAATGATTTATTTTGAAACTCTAAACTTGTGTGTGTGTGTGTATGTGTGTGTGTGTGTGTGTGTGTGTGTGTGTGTGTATGGATACATATTTGTGTCTGTACATGTGACATCTATACATTTTAATAACAGAAGAATGTAAATTAATCAATAAATACATAGATTTCGTTCATATAAATAGAATTTTAAAAACAAATGTTTAAACACCACTTCCTGTCTTCCATCAGCTTTCCAGTCTCTTCTGTCTTCAGTTTACTGCTGTTTTTCTCTGTCCTCTCTCTCTGTCTCTCTCAAGCTTTAAATAAACTGCATCTGAGCTGCTGTTGGCTCTTCTCCGTCACTTCGCACTCAGCCACAGGTGAGCTGTCAGTCAGAGGCTTGACTCCGGCTGCAGGAGTGGCTGTCTAAAAGCCCAGCTGACAGGTAATATCAGCCTGCAGCCTCTCTCTGGCTGACACAACTCTCTGGAAATACAGCATCCTCCAGCCACAAACCCTGCTTTTCAAAATCATGTCAATTTCCTGCCCGCGTTCTCTTATTTTATCATGCCAAATTCATTAAACCATACAGCACACGAGTGGCTGCCAGCGATTTTGGTGGCTTGGTTACATTAATGTTTTTCCATTTATTTTCTCTTTGAGTATTGAAACAAAAGTTAATAAAGAGTTGTAGGCCAACCAGCTTTGAGATTAATTACAGCACCTTAAGATTTAATTTGAGGGATAAAAGTGAAAAGTAAAAAGAATTTTTTTTTGCTTAAATTCCTTAATGAGGCTTTACAAATGGCCTAATTGAATCAAAAGATGCAATACATAATTAATAGCTTGAAGGCATTTAATTTTAAGCTGATATTATAAACAAACGTTTAATTTGTTAAATTTGTTCAGAGCGATGACACCATTCGTAATGGTTTTATTGTAGTCATTTTTAAAAATTTTGTTATCCTTAAAAAATACATTCTCTCCAGAAAAATGATTGTGATTTTTTTTATCTCTGCCATCGCGTTGTGTTTTTTAAATAGAAATATTCAGATGGCATCAAAAGGAACCAGAGTTCCATTAGAGTTCGACACGAGATCAAAAACTGCATCTTTAAAAGCTTTTGTTTTAGGACCGGCTCTTACACCCTCAAGAAATGAGCTTTTTACATTTCTGTGTAGCATCTAACAGCCTGAGGAGCGAAGAAATCTCCCTATTCATCGTCCCCTCTTCCAGTCCAAACACTGGATGGAGATCATGTTTGTTTTAGGTTGAAGTCATTTGTGTGTGGAGCTGTGAGCTGGCTTGTGGAGTTCAGTGGATGGTTTTAGTGCACATTAAATATGACGGGACTCAGCCGGCTGATGTCCTGTTTGCTCGGCCGGAGTGAAGATCTACTGTTATTGCCCTGCGTTTGTACGATGGCTCGATGGGGTCTTTCATTAGCTGTCTATAAAAACTGACCCGCGAGACACCGGCCAATCACAGCGCAGAACGTGTGGACCAGAGTTCCTCAGTGCTGCAGAAGTGAGATGGGCTGCGTGCGGGGGGTCGGACATCAAATTATTTCTGCAGAGATATGGCACATTACATTTTCATCAACATTAGATGCGCATATGATCAAGATACAGCGAATGTTTGACATGTTGCCATTGGAGCTTTAGTATGATGATAATATAGGAATTTAAATACGTTTTTCCTGCTACCAAAGTTTATTAGTGATGTAGTGGTGTAGTAAAGATAAACTCACAAAGTGTTTCATAAAAAATTATTTTGGTTGATGAAGTAATTATTAAATATACAAGAACTTCAGAAGTTAATATATCATTTTACTTGCATGTCATTAAACATAAGCTTATCACTAGCAAAACTTAAGTTGATTTTAGTATGTTATTTTCCTTTAAATGACGCTGAATGTTAATAACGTGTTAAATTGTCATCACTGTCATTTATTTACGCAGACGGACTGTCATCGAATGTGTCTGTACTCAGCTGAAGTGTTGCTCACAAATTTGAGCGAACCGTACGAGTAGGAAGGAAAATAAAAGCCTTGTGCGTGTGCCTATGAGACCAAATCGATGCGTCCAATTAAGAGAGCTTGTATGATAGCCAGAGACACAACACAAGCACATTGGGCGGCGGGCGACACGTACTTTTCATTAAAAGGACAAACAGCTTGACGACTGTGTAACTTTAGCGCACGCTAAATTATTACACAACAAATAAAGCAAGCATGATGCAAGGCATGCTGGGAGTTTGAAGTTTAAAGCTTTGTTTTAATGAGCTCTCCCTCCCTCTGAGGCGAGCTCAGGGCCGGGGTCTTGATTTTCGGCATCTCACAGGATGTCTCCTCTCTCCTTGCGGTTTTCGCCCAAGCACCCGAGAGCTGTGTGTATTTTTTAATGCTCTGCAGTTTCACAAAGAATCAGGAAGGAGATGAGAAGATTCAACATTCTGGCTTGTGAACAGACCTTGTGCTGTTCTGGGTTTAAATTAATGAGGGTTGAAAACTCTTGAGATGAATTTAGATTTTTATATTTAATTATAACTGCCGCAGTTGAGGGTGGATAGAAGCGCCTCCGACTCGTTTAGGAAATTCTTTATGGTCTTTATGTTTGACTCATGAGCTGATCACTTCTCTTAATAGTATAGATGCGATGGGCTGGAAATGCCCCACTGAGTGCCCAGCTAACCATTTTAGGCTGTAAGAACGTTCCCCTAATGTTTCCATTAAGTAATAGAAACATTTTTGAAAGTTCTTTGTCTTTTGTTTTAAGTTGTTTTGAAATGTTTAAGACATCTAGTTTTTAGGCATTTTATCAACATTGTCGCTTGTTTATAAGAACGTTATGCATTACATTAAAAAAATGTTTATGAATGTTACTGCAAGAACCTTTTTGATAACTTTGAGAGAACCTTTTTGAAAATGTTAGCAAATGTTTTCAGAATGTTCCCTATTAGCCGGGTAGATGATGCTGAGTGAGATATGCTGATCTCTGTCT
>JAZGTJ010021187.1:0-10026 GCA_036877575.1 Botia almorhae
ACACACTGTATATTGTCTTAAAGGGGAAGTAGTGCAATTATTTATAAAAAAAATTATGTATAAAAAATAATACAGACGCAAAATTTACTCTGAAATGTGCATCAAATGTTGTTATCATTAAAATATATTTTTCACGTTTGAATCTGTTCTTCCTGACTTTTTTCAACAGTCTCAATATCTCCCACACACACAATAATAAATGTGTTATTAGTTCTGTCGGGTAATGGCTGTAAGTTTAAATAATGGGCTGATACATGCAGCTGGTGAGACCTGTGAGAACTCGCTCTCTGCCTCGCTTTCTCAAATGTGTGCTGTAATCTGACGCTGTGTGTCATTACTGTCAGGTTTATATGACAAGAATTGAGAATAATAGCTCGGTTTTGATTGGACGAAAGAGACACATAGCCAACAAATACAGTATTATTCACTTCTAATAACATGATGAGTTATGTTTACCTGTTTATTTGTCTTGTACTAATTTTTCTTTATTTTATGAAATTGTACACAGATGAGTCTCACGTGCTTTCCGGTATTTTGTCTCTCTTGAGACCCTCCACTGTGAGTGACAGACATGAAAACATCGCTTACACGGTCTTAACTGCATTTAAGATATATGCTGAAATTATTTGTCTGTATAATTTTATTAATCTTGGGGTTACTGGGGTGGTATAAAACAACGAATGAATCAATTCATTAGTGTAATTACATCATTCCACCAGACGATGGTGCTATAGTGCCGTTTCAAACTATCAGACGTTTCAGCGTTTGACTTTAATTAATGAAATCATTATATGGTTTTCTAGGAACTGTGAAGTTGTGGGTCTGAGGAACAATATGGTGGAAGGACAGTTTGTGCGCCCGCATACTTCATGAGGTGAGAGGCTCAAGCGCTTTAGTGAGAGATCGGAAGCACTATATGTCAGATTTAGACTTTAATGGGCCATTCTCAGTCTCTTGAGGTGCCCTTGAGTGATTTGTTTCTGTCCGCTGACCCATATAGAGTAGCACCGATGTCCTCAAGAGACAGCCAGACCGATGCCGTCCTCGAAATAGACAAGAAGAGGCAAAGTTGGTTTTCTAGGTTATCCGCTCCTGCTTCATTTTGCGTGTTTATTGGTTGCAATAAATCAGTTGTATGAAGGCATTGCATTTGGCTGCATTTAGCATTGTTTTCTCCCTGCTTGTTTTCTCTTTGGAAGCGGAGGACTGGGTTCAAAAAGCAAATAAAATTAAACATGATTCAAACTGTTATTATTACGAATGTGACCTGCTTGATGAACAGGATAATCAGAGAGCAGATGAAGAGAGACTCATACATCTGTTTTGTGAATAAACCAGTTACATCCATCTATTTAATGAACATGATTTAGTTAATAGGGCTGATTGAGGTGGACGTGTTTGTTTGCTGAATGCTTATTAGCATGAGGCTGTTTAAATACACACATCGCTATGGAAACCCCTTGTTTCTCATCCTCTACTGGAATTAACTACCCTCCTATGACATGTTAATTGCTTAATGACCTAATCATGTGCAATTATCTAATTTTTCCACTTTTTTACTTCTATTCTGTATTTGAGATGTTTGTCGTTCCTATTAAATCATTCCTGTTAGTAAGACCAGCTCAGAGCAGCATGTACTTGTAAACCGGTCTAGGCTGCTTTATGCTGGTTTATTATTTGTATATATTGTCTTTATTGAATATTGTGTATCATTAAAGGTTGTTAAAAAACAGAGCACAGGCTACAAGACCTGAACACAGTTTAAGAGACCAGAACACATGCTATCTGACCACAGCATAGGCAGTGAGACCAAAACACAGGGTACGAGATAGGAACACAGCCGGCCCCATGTCTCTCTATAATTAGCTATGGAGCATAGCCTATGGAAATTAAGAATAGGTCAGATATATTTGATTCTGTAGCAGATGGTGCTGTTGTGTTGCGTGGGTCACCACTAACTCTCGGCTTCCGAAAATCTGGCCCATTTCTTGTGCCTAATAAGGCGGCTGTAACACTCCCTTGGGCTTCTGTGATTGTGTATGAAATAAGGAGCAGGCTAAAGAGATCCAGGATAAGTTTAACCTTTCTACAACAGGCGGTTTTGTGGAATTAATGGGTTCGGATACTATAAATAGCAATAGGTCTTAATAGATGGTGTCTTTATTCTGAACCTGACATTTAGCCCAAGCCAATTAATATTTATAAAAGCTGCACTCCTTAAAAACTAGTTACACAGAGCATGTATATTATTGCCTGCATTAAAAATGCTAACCAAATTTGTTAAAGGGACTTTGTTACATGTTATATTTTGACTGTGTGTTTAATAAATCAGATTAGGTAATGACAGAAGCTGGATCCAGATTTCAACAGACTAAAGAGTGTGTAACGTGTGAGTCAGAATGAGTGTGAGAGTCTTCAACAACAGCCTTGCTCGTGGTGTTGAAAGCTTCTCCCAGGGGTCAAAGGTCAGCAAAGAGTACAGCAGAAGACCTGGTCTCCCACATCCAGACAGTGTGTATGTGCGTGAGGGGTGCTAATACAGCGATGAGTGAATTTTCCCCTCAGCTGCTGCCTATGAAAGGAGGTTGGGCATACATATGGAGGTCACGTCGTGTTGGAACCTGCTGTCGTTTATTCTTTCTCCTGTTTTTGGTGTGTGTTCCTCCCACACACAGGGTCACACCTAGATGTTCTGGGCCCTGATACTCCTTGGTGTATCTCCATGGTAGCAGGGTGGAAAATGGGATTTGGGAGTACTCGAACCCCATCAGATCTGGAAAACCAGTCTGTGTTAGTACCATCTTTCCTGACGCCCTTATCGGACAGTCCTCTTAAATTCATTTCCGGTATACTCACTCAATCCTGGGCTTCACTAAATTACAACACATTCAAAAAGTTCAAAAGATTACATCACCTCCATAACTGAACTTATATTAGCCTTTGATTCATTGAACTGAAAAAGTCTGACACTTATGGTTGTCAAAGTAACAAATTATTTATGTGTCTTATAATAGAACGCAAATCTATTAATTCAGTTTGCTTTAGAATGGTTTCTGTATCTTACACACAGGGCGCTTAGCTCCTGCATGATCGCATTGCATTGTGGGTAGCAGAGAATGCGAGGTGGGTACGTAATGGGATGAGCTGGAATATATCTGTTAGTGGAATGGAAAGGACAAACTTTTTGTCAGTTAAGTTTAACTTCATGTTACATGACATATCTTTTGTCTCCCAGGTTAAGATGCTATTAAAACCAGCGTTCCTCTCAGATCGGAGCTAATGAAAGCCAGAAGCCAGACCTGTGCCTCCAGCCACTCGCTTTAATAATTCTCAGGCTTTTAAAACAGGTCCGGTTACCATTTCTTATGTAACCGATTGGCGTCTCAATTAAGTTCTCCTCAGTACATCAACGTGTTTGAGGCTGTTTAGCAATAATTAAGGTTGACTCTTACAGGCGCCAGAAATCCACCGTCGGCTGCCACCATTTTGTCCTGACAGAAAAAGGTCAGAGCGAGGGCACTTATGTAACCAGAGACTGGAACTGTATCCATTAAAGATGATAACAGCTCTGATGGGTCAGGTAATAATCTCATTCAAGGTACTGTTACTCAGCTTCTGTTCCACTCTCAGGTATGTGAGTTAATGTGAGTGAGAGATGAAGTAGCTTTTTATTAGAGAATTGTATTAAATTGACAGGGAAAAGCAATAGAAAAGGACAGTTTTCTGAAGCGTTTGTACTTTATGATTTATGAAAGGATAGTTTTGCGTCTTTTGTCAACTGTATATACGGTATGCCAGTTTTTTTTCTGGCCAATAGTGGAAGACATTTGGTTTTGGTTGTCCTTTATAATCTCTAATTCTTTGAGCAACAGCACTAAATTCGATCTGATTGGCCCCCGCTCATAATGTCCCCTCCCACATTTGACTATGCCACTCCCCCCAAGGATTTAATCGCTAAAACATAAAGTAACGTACCGTTAAACTTTGCTGGAAACTCCCTTTCCGTCATTCCCATGATACATTGATTTATTGCATCATTCATCACTCAGCTGTGTTTATCATGGTTTTATCCATTCACTCTGTCATTACCGTGATACATTGATTTATTGCATCATTCATCACTCGGTTGTGTTTATCATGTTATTATCCATTTACTCTGTCATTACCATGGTTACGGGACCTGTGGCAGTACGATGATGTATTTTATATAAACATGTGCAGCTGGTCTTGTAGAACTCTCTGATTCAGCAGATATTATGCAATACTGCATATTTATATATTAGTCTACATTTGTAACCTGCCTTGACCAGCTTCTTGCACAAACAAAGCTTTCTAATGAAAGATAACAAGATACAGGTTAAGATAAACTGTGGGATTAGATGACTCGATTCTGGAGGCACTGTGTGTTGTTGTAGTTGATAAATATCAGCTAAAATGATCTTTTATACCATAATCAGATGATCTCCAATGATCTGAAAATCTGGGAGCAAAAACCCAAGGCAACTTTCACACTTTTTCAGGGACTGGTTATTTTAGTTTTTTGGTTAATACTCATAACTCATTCACCATTATTGGGCTTCAAATGCTGGACAGAGAATCAATACACTAAAATAACTAAAATAATAACAAAGTTACAATAAAAGTTTAAGTAACTTTTTAGGTTCAGCCAGTCAAGAACTGTAATTATGCAGGTTCTCACAGGTTCAAGTTCAGCTGTATACCAGCCAATAGCCTTTCAAGGTTCTCCCAAGAGAGGACTTTGTCTGTCCACACTGTCTTTTCACAGTGTGGTTGCCCTTTGACCTCTTGTAGCTGACCACACTCCGCCCCTCCACTGGATTTTGCGTCATGCCTTGATGATGTCATCAGGGTGGAACACTGGTCTGTTGTGTGCGCTCCCGGTTCTGTTTGACCTTGGAGAGCCACACAGACTCACACCAAACTGAGATATGTGTGTGAGTGACAGTTCTGACGTAAGCCGGTCCATGTGCAAGCTTGGGGTGCGGTTATAGCAGAGGATAGGCAGTCTCTGAAGACCAAACATCCTTCTGAGATCTCCCTACAGGATTTCCCTTTCACCTCTGGAGGAAACCGAAGGCACTGATTGGTTCCTCTCTTACTCTACGTTAACATCTGGTTTCCTGTGTCTCTCATCTGTTGGGTTGGATTTAGGAAGTGGAAATCTGGTTTTGGTCCATTATTAAAGCACAGGTTCTCCCCAAATTGGTGCGGGGTTGAACAGAGTCACAAGTTCCACATATGTCAATGCCTATGATAACTAGTTCCATTGTGCATTAGTTATTATATTTTCTATTTGATGCATATTACACAAAGCTCTGCAAAAACTAAACAAATAAATAATAAACAAAAAGTTCTTTTTTGTTTTATAATGTATACTTCAAATAATTTATAATCATTTATACATGTAGTTGTCTTTTACTATTTATCAATGATTCATTGCAACATTATTATTGAATATTGTGTTATTATTGTAGTCATACTAAATATTGTAATAATAATAATAATCTTCGCGTAAACAGTGAAGAATTTCAGCCACCACATTCTGTGTAAGGAACATCAAATCCAAACAACATCACATCCAGTGTCTCAATGTGATCCGTCAGCTGTTATCGTACACCAGATGTGATTAAACCTTATTTTGCGCGTGATCTTACAAGCGTGAATGTGAGATCATGGAATAAACAGGCCAGTGTTTAAAGCTGTGTGTGAGTGAGCTAGCGTGTGGCTCATGAGCTGTAAAATGTTTAGCATTCCACGGATTAAACCCTACGTCTCTCCATCTCTTGCTCTCTCACTCGCACGCGCGCATAAACCTGCGATAAGGAGTCTGTCAGATCGAACCTCATTCATAACCAGTGAAGGCTGATGTCTGTCGCAAGCAAACACAGAGATTCTGCCCTGTTACATATAGGGTTGAAATTCCACCAGACTGCATCAGTTACAAAGACAAGCAGAGAACAGATCGGTGCGTTTTGCGTTGTTATTTAATACTTTTTTAAAGTAAATAGGCGTTAGATAGAGGCGATGACGATGACGTGTCTAGAAGTTCATTCACACAGAATGCATTTTTGTGTTAAAACAAACAAACATACAAAAAATAGTAAACTAGTAAACCAAACCAGCCTAACCAGCTGACAGCTGGCCAAAACCAGAAACCAAGACCAGATTTTAAGACAAGTTTTTTTAGGATGGCTGTGCATGTTTACATATGAAAACTATTTAAAACCAAAGCAGAAGCACTCAAGAATGTGTTCTTGTGGCCCCTTAGTTCTGTTTGTTAATGTCATGATTAGCTATAATAGACCAAAGCGCCAATGGAGAACGCTGTGGACAATATTAACCAATCACGTGCTAGCGCTCCTCGCATTTTTCCTGTCCACATAAACCCGAGCGTACCCTTTATCAATGTCAAATATAAATGGGTCAAAACAAAGATAATAAGTTACAGATTTGAGTGGAAAAGCCATATTCAGCTGTTGGAGGAGTGTGTTTGGATGGAGTCGAGTCGCTCTGGTGGGCAGGAAGCCGAGGCCGGTAGTTTTCCCTCTCTGTGGGGGCCGGAGGCTTCTGCTGCTGTGGCTTTCTGGGAGGTCTGTCTCGTGTGGTGTTCACTGCCTCGTTGTCTGGACCGTCACGGATGGATGAAGGTTTTACTTGTTGCAGAGCGAGATGTGTGTGTGTGTGTGTGTGTGTGTGTGTAAGAGAGAGAGAGAAAGAGAGCGCGGGGGAGACTCTTAAATGTTGAACGCCCTATATCACTGTCATTAGTTGATACATAATACTGCATTGCATTAATCGCATATATTAATATTTGCCGAAAAACAAAGATTTTATGTTGTTTTTATATTACTTAACATTAAAAGAAACTGCTGGCCAAGAGTTCAAAGCATTTTGCAACTTATTTTTACGTCTTTAATAATTAACTGTACAAAATAAACTTGTCAAAGTAACAGCCCTACTTTTTGTGTCAGTTTTTTGCACGCCCTATTTTAGACATTCACAACGGTAGCCTTCAGATGTGGGTGTGGCCACAAGCCCGTCCGACGTCTCTGATCCCCATTCACTCATTAATGGATCCGATGCCAGCAAGACATTTTACGAATGTAAAAGCAGACAAAGGACAGAATAACGTAAGCCACTCGCCAACACTGTCAGGGCATGTTGTCTCGAGTCCCAGTGAAAAGGCCTACATTTGCTTTCACTGGCCTGATATTTCCGGCTCTAAGAAAAGGGTTAAACCCTAAACAAACAGAGGTGCATCAGCGATCCTTCAGGCTGGTGGAGTTCCTCTTTCCCTAGCTGGGCCTTTGTCCTGGACTGGTTTACACACACACACCCGGATAACAGAAAATGTCATTTTCTTACCTCTTTGTTTTTTAACACTGCTTATTCACAGTTCTCGCTATTTCGATGTTGTTGACAAATGAAACTCTGGAAATGGTGTTTCTCTCAGATTCTGATTAGTGTGACCGTTTTTAGCGATTAAACATTAAACCCGTCAAGTAAGAGTGTGTCTGCACTTTCATCCGGATTCACAGTACATGTGGTTTCACACTACATGTGGTTTCACACTACATGTGGTTTCACACTAAATGTGAATTATATCCTTCTTGCCCATTTTTGTATGAGTTATAATGCAAGTGTATATACAGTGAAATTCATGTACATTAAACCTTTCACTCAAATTATTATGCTAGGTTTTCAGGCTATCGGACCCGCTACTGTATATATTTTGTGTGTGTGTGTTCTGCACATCCCCGAGATTTGAGGTCTGGGATTCCACAGAGCTGAAATTAGATTCACGTTATGTAAAATCTAATTAGCCTTTATCACTTTCATACATTTTCAGGTCGCCACATGTGAACTACTGTTGATTTTAGTTAAGACTTTCCTGGCCTGACCTACTTTAATGACAATCACAAATTCTACTCGGACTGTTGCTGTCCTCACACACTTTTAATGCATCTCTATGCGGTGACTTTTAAACTCAATGACACCGAAACCTCATTGTCAGGGCTCTCGCTGTACTTTTGAACTGAATGTGCCTGGTGTAATAAGTGCGTCATGAATGGTTTTGGGATCCGGCAGGACCTGATAGATTTGCTGTGCACACTCCCAAGGCATTGTGGGTATTGGTTTGATTCACAGGAACACAGAGATTCATGAGAGCATGAAAGCACAAGCTACTTCCAATAGTATTGAAGTTAGTTCACCTAAAGATAAAAATCGCGTCATTGTTTATTTGCAGGATTTGACATTATTAGTTTTAGACACACTGCTGCATTTGGCAAAACCTAATTGTCCACATTTTTTCTGTCTTCTCAAAATTGTTTTTTTTAATTATTAGACTTTTTAAATTATCAATATTGTGAATATTAGGCTGTGACTTCTGGAATTGTAACTATTCTCAAAATGTTGCTACGCTAAACTTTGCGTGTACTTGCGTGTACTTTATTTTGTACTTGTACTTTATTAATTTATTATATACCTTATGAATTTATTCTTGTAAAAATGTCTATTATAAGATTTTTCTCAAAACATGTTTATACATGTATACGCTAGTTTCCACTGTTCTCAGACCAGACTTCTACAAGCCTGAGTAACTGAAGAGCATTGATGAGTATGTTGCCAGAGCAGTGATGAGTAATGATGGCTGCATTTTAAAAGTCTTAGTTTGGTACGAGCGTTTAGTCTCTCAGCAGGTCGCTGACACAATCAGTGTCTACATGTGTGAATTAGTGACTGTGAGAGGTTTTTCTTGGTACAGTAAATGTACATGATTGTTTTGTGAGTCTTTGTCTGAAAATGGTTGAGACAGACAGTGTAGTTTGTGAGGCGGAAAATTGACCAACATCGCTCATCTTTGAACTGAGGTCGTAACCTTCTCTGATTGCCACCCATGAAGAGACACAGAAGAAAAGCTCTGACTGTCTTTCTCGAACAAACACACACACTCACACTATCACAAGGAGTTCAGACAGTCTGAAAGCCCTTATGACACATTTGTCACTCATAGCTCGGCACGCATGCGTGCGTCAGCATTTTATTAAACAGCCTCTTCTCGTTTCCTTAGTCTAATGTTTTTCAAACCACCGATTGTGGCAGTTACTTCCTCACTTTCCTGGCCTCACATTTGAAACCTGGGTAGCAGGTGGATAACCAGAGAAGTACTCAGGCTTGTCAGAGCCGACCAGCAGAAGCGAGAAGCGTGCCTCTCAAGCTCTGGAGATGAATCTTCACCTGCCGGCCCTGGCTTGTGTTTTCTCCTCTCTGGGGGTGTAGTGGGCGTGAGAGACAGATACATACCTGACATACCAGTGAGTGGTACAAACAATCGCGGTTAGGAATAGACTGAATTCTCTTTAGAGATTCTGGGACGGCCAATGTGGTGTTTATAATCGTCATAAAAGTGGTTTTAGCTGTTTTTGCAAAGTGTCAGCAAGAGATGAGCTGGTGATCTTCTGCAGTTATGTGGTGATGATGTCACACCTGGTATTCCGGAGGAGAACGAGGTTACTCTTTCATTTTCAGAAGACTTAGAAGATGTTGGATATTAAAATGTCAACTTTAGATTTTTTTGTCAAAAGTTGCTTAAGAGAAACAAATGGACACAAATTGACAATTCTTGACATATAGTAAGAGCTATAAAATTATTTCGGATAGTGTAGCTCAGCTCATTCTGTTGTTTTCTTAGAAATGTTTAGAAAAATGCTTAGAAAAAGCAATTGTTGAGATCACACGGATCAGAACAAAAACTATATTTGTAATAGTTCCATGTCTTAGCTAAACTAGATTTGGTGTTTCCCCAGAATGTGAGTTCTTATACAAGGGCCCACAAATGAGCCTCAGTTTTGATCCAACCTCCCCTTTTGACGTCATTCTGACCATGACCCGCGCACAGGGGAGAGACTGAATCTCATACTTCATTAAACCTAAACACAGAGTCAATTAAAGCTCAGCCGGGCTCAGTCTCTCTCTGAATGAGGGCCTTCATTGGCTCTAATG
>JAZGTJ010021188.1:0-10026 GCA_036877575.1 Botia almorhae
TGGGGACAGTTGGCTGCTTCCCACAATAGAGGTGATTTTAGGTTTGACTGTCCTTGTGGACATATTTTGTCATCATACTGTAAGCGGGACTCACGGTAGCCTCACAAAGCCGTAAGTTGGACTGCGGTAAAGGCTGGTGCTTTTTGCATCTTAAACCGGCCAAGAACTGCCGCTTAGATAGAAACTGACATGTAATGCAATCATTCACACATTTGTGTGTCATTTAGGGGTGGGGTTTTATTCTGTTAGTATTAGTGTAGATTCTCTCATAATACTGACTAACAAAATATCCTTGTTGTTGTTTTTATTTTGCCGTACATTTGTGTCTATGCGCGCTTGTATGTGACTGACTGCATCTGCTCTGACAGGAAATAACTGTCACAGCTCATCCCGAACTCTCAACCCTTTAACCTTCATGTGCCTCAGCCTCGGTTATCTCATTAATGAGTTTAGCATGATTTATCACCTTTCTTCACATATCTCTCAGTCTTTCTGCATTCAATACACTTCCAGTGCATTCTGTCCCCTTCTCAAACACACTATCATGTTTTCTATTTCTAGCTTTTCTATCCCACAATCCTTCATTCTGTCTCTCTTCTTTCTCTCTCACTTCTCAGTTAAGTCTGCAGATCTGAGGAAGTGAAGAAGCGTTCTGCGGTGCAGATAATGGCGTATATCTTAAATGACAGTCTTGCATCAATGCTTGCAATGGGCCTTACTTATTTACATTGAGCAAAATGAAGGTTCAAGTAATCTGTCGTACCATTGTCACATAAATTACCACATTTTAGGCATTACAAAAATTTATGTCAAAGGCTCCGTCTGTCACCTCAGGCTCCCTAAATATGTTGCAGTGGACATATATCGACAAATAAGACTACCATATTTAATTCAGTGCAACAATATACAAAGTATAGTTTTGCTAATTGGTTCCGCTAGCGTCCTTGAAAAAAAAAGGCTTGGCCATTTTACCTTAAAGCCAAATTGTTTTTCGTTGCTAGTGGTTGTTTTGGCAGATGGTTCGGCCATGGGACCAGCATATTCAAGGTTGTCTACCAGTTTTATTCGGTTTGACCTTCAGTTTGACCTCAAAACCAGAAAATTCAACCATTCAACCATTTACATCAGCTTGCACCAGCTAGAAAGCAAGCTGGAGTTAGCTAAAGCACAAACTCTAGTTAGTAGATGTTCTTGCAGTGCTAAAGCGACACACAAGCTAGCATCGTCAGATCTTCCCATCACATAATGCCCAAAGACCTTCAGATGAATCCACACAGCTCACACATTACAGCTGCTATTCCCCAAGCTCACGCCTACAGATATAAGCATCTGTCTCAAACGAAGTATGACATTGTGTGATTAAAGTTATTCCTCAAGTTCCACAGTATGTCACTGCGTAGGAGTCCTATCATTATATTAAAACACAATCACGCTTGGCGCTGGAGTGTGTGTCCATATTTAATCATCTCAGTGTGGGAGCTAGACAAGAAGACACAATGTCATTATTCCCATCGACCAACTATGACTTGCCACCCCCAACTTGCTGTTGCCACGGCGCCAGGTATCCACTAATTAGCAGCTGCCATAGCAATGATGGCTGTTCCAGGTCTTTGATTACAGAGAAACGCCAGGAAGAGAGAGAGCATCTACAGAACTATATAGCAATTGGACCTGAGAGAGGGGTAATTAGTAAGAGGAGAAGTGAATTTTATCAAAAATGCCACCCGTGCCAGCAAACACACACACACACACGCACAAACACCCCCCCCCGCGCTCGATCAAAGGTGGACACGCTAGCGGGTGGGCAGCCAAAATGTCTCCTGTGAGAGCAGGATTGGAAAGGAACTTCAGAAACGAGCCGCTCATGGGCGCCTCTGGGGAACACACAGCATATGGGCAGAGGAGGAAAAACACTAGGTGCCTGGAGTGCATAGAAAAAGACTAATAACTCTTGACAGTGCAAAATGAACTAAGAGGCTTGAAATGCCGTATGGCTTCTTAACAGAGAAAGCAATCCCATAATGCAAGATCTGTCCAAGATGACGTGAGAGAAATGTCTGTTACTGTATTAACATAATTCACACGACAGGAACATCTGTTCAAATCTTCATCTTGCCAAATATACAGAGGCTTGTACCGTGTGTCTTACTGGGGTATTGACACAGTGCAATGCACATAGCTGTTGCCTACGTAGAGTGTTTCAAATGGGTCGCGTTTAATTATATGCAGGTTCAGAGGGACTACATGGCATCTATGGTTCAGATGGCTGGCTCAAAACAAAGTCTTTGGGAGCCCATAAACCAAAGACAGTAGCATCCAGGTCATGTACCTTCAGGGTCAGCCATTGAGATGAATAAGAATGCTAACTGATAGCTTTCTCCAGGTAATATAGACTTCTGTTGTCTGAACAGGCCCGTAATCTCAACTGAGGAGGTTTAAGATGGGGCTGGCAGTGAGCTGAGGGTCTCTCTCTTTGTTGGAGTTAATAATGCAAGTGGCTGATCTTGGCAGCCCTTCAAACATCAGAACAACAATACGATCCGAGTCACAGTGCGGAACGCGGCCGTCCGCCGAGTCACAGTAATGAAATCAGGAACCAGGTTCTCTTTATCAGACGAAAGCCTGCAGGGAAGCGCCAAAGCCATTGAGGAAATAAGTGAGGGACGAATTGAAGGGTGGACAGCTGGAACAACCACACAAACCAGAAGGAGAGAGACAGTTAGATTTTAAAAGGGCTGTACAGTGCTCTCTCTCTCTCCAGCTCACTCAACCTTTCTCTCTCCCTTATTTGCTGTTAAGACTCTCATTTTTGTTCATTCAGCAATATATCTTGTCATACAGCCTCTGTGCATGTGATAGTGTCATTTGTTGTGATAGTTTACCAAACTACCAACAAATGTTGTGTGCCGGGAAAAGTAGCTAATATTGAGCATATTATGGTTAACAAAAACACACATTCAACTGACTGAAAGTGAAAAGATGGGGGTGGTAGAATTGAACAATTTACATATGACTGGTAAGTTTTCATTGGTCAAGCGGCTACTTTCATGTACTCTTGATTAGCTAAACACACACATCTAATAAAATATCCTTTGCTAGCTCCAATGCAAAAGAAACAGCAGCACAAGTTGGTACGTGCTGGACAGTGATGCAGCTGAACACACTCGCAAAAGGGAGCAAAGGTCACGTGTTTATAGATCAGATGCATCAATGCCAGATTAAAACCTTGTCATGTTGGGTCACCTCTTGGCACCATGGCAACAGAAGACACTGCACTCAGGCAGCAACCCCTCATTTATCACTGACCCTCATCAGTACAGCACTGCACCCTGAGCACCAATTCATCTGTACAGCCTAATCCACACAGGCTGCTTATATTTCCATTTATTCCATTGATGTTAACAGCTGAACCATTGCTTTAGCTATAAAAGTTGCAGTGTTAAACACAAAATCATTTCTCTGTTTGTCTCAGATATTTAGCTCAATTAGCACTTGCTGATTAAATCAAGTCTTTGGGTGAAGCTACAACTGAGGAGAATCTAACGATTTTTCTCACACAATTAAAGGCACTGCAAATACATGTTTTAAGATTGTATTGATGACACATGGATTCAATTAATTACACAGTAAATTGAATTGTTATTTTTTTGCGGACTCTAATTTGTCTTCTTGAGCAACATTACTAATGACTAATGAACGTGACAGTAAACTGTAGTAACTAGGAATGCAACACAAAGGCAAAAACAGAACATGAAGGTGCTGTTATACCGACATTATGTGAGTGTGCATCATTTTAAACATATCTGTCAAAAGTATTACTTTTATTGTTTTATGTGTAATTATCTTTAAGTGGAAAGATGTTAAGCAAAGATAAGCGGGAAAGCTTACAAGACAATATCCTCAAAATCAAATAATTAAAACTTCATTGCAATGATAAATGATGGAATCTGCAGCTCAGTGGAATGCTGTAGGAGACTTTTAAATCAAGGGTTTAGCTGCGCTAACGACGGCAACAACATTCTGTGGGATTTACTTGTGTTTGATTTACGTCTATTTAAAGAAAATGTCAAAACCAGCCAAGCAAAATGGCCCAATAGTGCTTCAGAACAAGCAAGAGAGTATTAAGTCAATAACTGTCACAGACTCAGGCCCTCAATCAATCTCTCCTTCTGTGAAACTGTGCTTAGGCGCATGTAATGCGGTTGGCTACTTCATCAAAATTCTGCATCATTCCATCCTTCTATAACAAGCTCAGGTGTGATGGATTCGCTAGCTGTTATTGCCATTTACTCTTCAACAAGTTGGAGTAAAGCCCTCCAGATAGGTCTTGTAAAGCTACGGTTGTTCTATTCTAAGACGTCTGTTCAATTATACCCCGCTGATTTCCCTGGAGAGAGCTCTTCTCTTTAAAACGCATCATTAACACAGGCTTACCTCTCCCAGATGATCGCCTCACCCCCGCCCCACAGACAGCAGACTCAGGCCTGCTTACAATGACCAACCAATGCTAAAATGCAGCAACCAGATCTTTTACATCAGTTAGATGAACGCTAACTCGCTAGTGTGTGACACAATGCTCTTCCTGTGAGTCTGAGATCAGTTTAGGTAAAACTCTTTCCATGAATAAAATAGCATATCAAAACAAACGTGTAATGTGCTGTGGACTTTCATGTCTCACACATATAGTTTGGCTGTGTAGCCGGTATAGTCTCCTCATCAGACAGCATGTGCACAGTTCACCTGCTGTCTGTTTACTGACCTGTCTAATGCATAGGCAGCACTCGGCAAGCACGTTCTCAATTTGGCAAGCTCTACCCTGATTGGCTGGTTTTACGTAACTTCTGAGAAGTCAGGATACACATTTTTACATTTCGCCTGAAAGCGCAGTCTTGTTTACAATGTACAAGAATGTTTCGAGAAACCTTTCTGAGGACTAACTAATCATTTTTAAGGTTGCAAGATACTCAGAGTTTGTTTGAGCACTCGGTACCAAGTAAACACCCTTAAGCTCAATGTTTTATTATGCTTTGTTCGCTAAACTGTTAAATATACATTTGGTCTTGAACAGTGTTTTTCTGACACTACAACTCAAACTGCTTCACACAGAAAACAGGGGCTCCCCTGAGCTACTGCTAGTGTGCAGCATTCAGCTGGGTGATGAGACAGCAGTCATAATGGACCAGTATGCTTACCACACACCAGCTATTCGTGGAGAGAAGAGAGAGTGATTCAGCAGATTCAAACTTTTTGGTCATGAGCTTCATTAGAAAGCCTGTGCTGGTAACAAAAAGAACATATTTCATAACGTTGAAAGAACTTTCAGAGAATGTTAGCCAGCGTTCTGAGAACATTCCCATGTCAGCTGGATAACTTTAAGTTGATAAGAGCCCCAACAAGTCAAATCACTTTTATTTGTGTAGCTTGTGACAATACAAATCATTTCAAAGCAGCTTTACAGAGTAGCATACAGTAGAGTCATAAATGTCTGAATCCATGTTAAACTAGACCAGCACTAACTTTTATAAACCAGCTAGTTTCTGCACGATTAGTTCTGCCACTGAATTTAGCTTTTGTTCTACTTTATAGAATCTGTTTTACATTGATAAGAGGAACAAGATATTAGCAACAACATGTCTCCAAAGTATGAACATTTCAAGCAAAAACATATTTTTGCTACTTGAAACAAAAAGAAACAAGGTTAAACATCTGAGGACTTTGTGGCTTGCGTTAGCGTCTTACTTCAAGGGATTATGGGTAGTGATATTTGGACACATCCCTGTGGTCCCCCTTCCCACTAACAACCACTGCACATGCTCTTACTCACCCCCGACTTTTCATCGAAGATCTTGATCCCTCCGAAGGACACAGTAAGAAAAACTTTCTGTTTGTGTTCTCCCTTAGATCGCGCAGAGGCTGCGATTCCCTGCAGAAGAGATAAAAACAGAAGCATGAGAAAATAAGGCATAAGATGGAATGGAAACAGAAGGAGCTTTTTGCTACTTGCTGCAGTCCTTTAGGAGTATTAGTGGTTACGTAAAGCCATTGATTCATTTTCTTTGTCTCAAAACACAAACCACTGGCTAGAAGGTTTCTTTGTGTCACTGTCACTTAGAAATGTTACTGCATTTACTTTATTGCAAAAGGCAAGAAGTCAGGAACCGTTTTTGTTTGTTTGTTTTTATTTTTATATAACAATACAAAATATAGACAAACAGTAACAGGAAGTTAACACAGCTTCATAGGCACTTTAATCTTTGAAAAAATATTGTTGACAAAAATCTGTAAACCAAATATTTAAAACCAGTAAACTTTAAAACCAGTCCATTACAATCACAAAGACACTGAATCAAATTGCTATTACTGTTTAAAATAGCCGTTCTTAACTGATACGACCATCAGTTAACCTGAATATCAGGTTTACTTATAAGCAGGCTATATTTGCATCTCTGTGGAATGTACGTGTTTTAGATAAAGTGTGGATGTGTTTCAAATCATGTCGTTAGCATCATTTGGACCAACAACTTTAGCAAGAGCCCCTGCACTATTTTGGAACAGGGGTATGTGTGTCGAAGAGAGAAACTCTTGAATATTTAAGAATATTGAATTAGCTATCACCCAGAGGATAAATCGCTGACTGTCTACTTTTTTAGTTAACCCCAAAAAGCACCAAAGCTCAGAGGAAAGCAGCCTTTGAAGTCTTTTTACACACTTTTTTTTATCCTTGAGTGTTCCTGTCTTCAGACCTGGGTTCAATCCCCAGGAAATGCACATGCATGTACAACTATAATGCACCGTAAGTCTCATTTAATAAGTGTCTGCCGAATTTATATATGTAAATGAAAACTACTTCAGCTGACCAATCAGATGGGCTTGTTTGTTAATTATCATACGTGCAAGGAAAACACCAACACTTCCGACTTCCAGCGCCCATAAATGGAATCATGTATGCTGTGATATAAACAGTGTATGTGATAAACAGGGAGAGATAGAAAGAGAGAGAAATAAGAGATTAAAAATGAAAACATGGGGCTCATTTGTTTGCTAAGGAGTGGGAGACTGAGAATATGAGTATAGATTATGTGTCCGGGTGAGTGAGGGCTGAACGCCCCAAATCGATAACAGTCTGGACATTCCAATCAGACCAACATGCAAATCAGACGGAGAAAACAGCCTCTCTATCAAACACAGAGAAACCAACCGAACCACTTTAGCTGAAAATAAAAGGTAAGATTTACAAAAACAGTGAGGTTACACCTTATTTTGATAGTCCACTTTAGAGATTCTGCTGTCTATAAGTGACTCTGCAACTACAGTATGTCCACTAACTCTCATTAGTTTGCAATTACATGCCACCTACCTCTCACTAGTATTTGTAGACTAGTTATGGTTAGTGTTAGGGTTAATATAATAGGCTGACATGTACTTGCTGTCTGTTCGGAAACCATCAAAATTAAGTGTTATTAAGTGCAGATATTAAGTGCAGATATTAAGCAGACACTCTACTAATACTCCAATAACTAGTAGTTGCAAAGATACTTATAGTTAGTTGAAATGGTAAAATAGACTATTGAAATAAATTGTTACCAACAGTTCAAAAATCCTGATTCTCTAAAACAGTGAGACTGATGTTTTTGTCTGGTACCTTTATACACACACACATACACACACGTAACACTTGTACACACAATGTTGTGTCCCCTGGTGTTTATACGACTCATTGTTCAGTCTGATGGATGGGAAATTTCTTCCATTGACTGTTTATATATTGGGCTAATAACATTTTCTACCCCCTAAAATCTAAAATGGCAAAAATGTATTTTCCTGGTGAGGATTTGATTTATTTTATTAATTTAAATAAGACACTTTTCCAGCTGATATTTAGCTTACTTCTAGATACACATGTCTTCAAACCAGTTAACTCTTCATCAGAATATATTGTTTAACATACAGCTATGCGACGTGGGATTTTCAACCGATACAATTTCACAGTGGGCGGGGCTAACCAGCTTATTGCTGCAGATTGAAAATCAGATCACTGGTTGTCGCAGTTATGACTTAGATCTATAAAATTCAGATGTATATGGAGGACACATTGCTATTGTGGCATCTAAATATGTCATCAATAGCCAGCATAAACACACACACACACACACCTTGAGTTTCATCATTGAATCCTGACAGAGCTTGTCTCCTCTTGCAGCAGTGACCTCATCTATGCCGATGAGTTTGGCCTTGTAACGAACACCATCCCCTTTAAATCGCTTTATCAGAGTTGCCTCACTGCGGTCCTGCCCTGGAGAAAGAAAGAGAGAGAGAGAGAGAGAGAGAGAGAGATGAAGCATGGAGTCATTTAATGAATATTACATATCTGCAGAAATCTCCTCCATCCACTGTCATCTGGAAATGTCATTACTTTCCCCCAAATCAGCGAAATCTGGACCTAGCAGCTGACAAAAATATACAGCGATATCCTAATACACTCTACTTAACTAGACTATCCTCATTTCTCATGTTGAGTTCTATCTGAGCAGTTCGATTTTTAATCCAGTAAGCTTAGTTTAGTTGTTGAGTTGTGAGTCTGTGGAGCTGTTTAGAGCCAGTGCCTTTAAAATCAACCCACGGCTCTAAAAACTCTCTCTAAACTCCACGTGCCTTGCGCTGTATTGCTAAGAATGAAGGTCAAGTCAGCTGCTTCTGTGTGGCTGTAATTGCTGGTATGCCAAGCCCGGGGCATGAGGGAAGGAGGCTGGTTTCTAAGTAACGGATCTGTGTCCAGGTCTGGTGTGAGGTGATAGGATAGATGAAAGCTGAATATTTCTTTAAGCTCTCACATCAAAGTAGACATCCGCCAGCCAATCAAGACTAGGAAAGATCAAGTGGTCCCACCCACACCTTCATCACAAAGCCTGTAACTGCATAATGGGGCTGGCCAATCGATAAGCCACCAAGGAGATGGACCAATTAACTGGCTTGTGCTCAGTAAAGCAAAGGCAAACAGACCCAATTAGGTGCGAGTATGCAATTTGATCAGTGGGCAAATACACACACACACACACATTTTTGGGATCATTGACAGCATATACCAAAGGAAGGGTAAAAGGTCGACTGTTTCTAAATGAGCGAGTTTAATATAATTATCAGGAAGATCATCAGAGAGCCCAGGTATATTGTGGGGCAAGACCATGCAGAACCTTGAAACCAAAGAGCAAAATGTTCAAATCAATTTTTGAAACTAATTGGTAAGCAATACAAAGATACCAGCTCAGGGAAAAACAGACTGATTGTGTAAGATGAAATCAATCACTCGATTACCACCTCTTTTGTGTTTCTGTCTCACCTTTACCAGCTTGACATTTCTTCTTTTCAGTCTTTCTGTCGCTCTTAGCGATTCTATTGTTGTGGAATCTATGCAAATCATATGTTGATCTTGCTCCTGCAGTACATACCAATCCATGTCACAGCAGTGCTCTCCACAAGGGAGGGGTCAATTCCTGACAGTAAACTTTGATTTGACAGATTTATTGTATTTTGAAAAGCTATAAACTAGAATTTATCTGTCACATCGTCAGAGCAAATGAGAAGGTACTTGAGGCAGCTTTTGAGGTTTCCACACCTGTACCAGTTGCAGTTCTCATTATAAGGAAAACGTATTGAGCCTCTTAAAAAGGTTTCAATGGGTTTCCCCTGGAAGCGGCAGTTTGGTTAATCCCAAATGGTGCCTCTTCTCTATGTATCTTCTCATTTTTGAAATTAAAGGCAGTTCACATCAAGCACAATAACTATAATGCTAACTATAACTAACTATATTAGCGTCCACACAAATGGACAATAACATGGTTTATTTTAAGCTTTAAGCTTGAGTAAATGCATAAGCCCTTTAAATTTGCACATACTGTATGACACAGTACAGATCTCGCTTCAAGTGCCATATAATCCAGAGTGAGTATTGCATAGTGATTACTACTGTTAAATGAAATTGACACAATCTTTAATCTACAGGGGTGGTGGGGAAAGTAGCTCTGTGCT
>JAZGTJ010021190.1:0-10026 GCA_036877575.1 Botia almorhae
AAGAACGATTTGCAAAAACAAGGCAGTGGTGTCAGGAGATTAGATAGAGATTTCTTTAGCCACCGGTTTACTGTTCGCCAGTTCTAAAAGGTCTTACTGTAGCTGAAATCCATTTTGGTCCTTGTTTTCTCTGCTTTGAATTTTGGGAAATTTAGATTTTCTTTAAACATCTTTACATTTCAGTTATATTGACTTAAATTTTCTTAATTAAAATGGTGTCGTGAATTTCTGAGCGCACCTATTTAGGCGGCTTTATAGCTCTTTTTTTACCATGTCAAATAAAAAAAGACCCATAAATCCACAGAAAAGGGTCACTAAACATAACCCTTTCAGTCAGCACCACTCACACAGCATAGTAGTTAACAACATACCTCTCGCAAACAACCATTCAAGTCACTAAATGTATTAGGTGCAGGCACCTAAAAGCATTTTTACTATACTTAAGTCTCTTAAACCAACTGTCAAATGTTTAAAAGTAAAATTAACTCTTCTGCAGATCATTCCACACACAAATGATAAATGAACTCTTTGATTCACTAGACTGATTATAAAGGCCCTTTAACAATGTTGACATTTGTTATACCCTCATGATACGCAATGAACTTGTGTACTGATTAGTGTTGTCAAAAGACCCGGTACTTCGGTACCAAGTCGGTACCAAAAAATGTTAAATGTTACGGTACCAGATTTTCTTAAGTACCGGTGGTACCGAGCACCCGGTCAAAGCACAGGGACATGGCAACCGGCGGTGCTGCCGATGCGGCGACTCTATATCCGCTTGCTGAAAAGAAAGGAGGACAGAGCCACGTGTGGAAATATTTTGTATTTGTGGTTGATGACAAGGGCAACATCATAGATCATCAGAAACACATCTGCAAGCAGTGTCATCGAAGTTGTCTCAAAAGGAGGAAATACATCGAACTTAATAAAACACCTCAAAGACCGACACCCAGATTTAATAAAAGAGTTCAAACGGGTAAGTTTTGATTTAATTTTATATCTACAGCTTTTGTTATAAAAATTATACCCTGTAATAATTTGAATGTCGGATTGAAATAAACATCGCCATTTGCTTAAGTAATCGTTAGCATAAGCGCAGCTAATGCTAACACGATTGTTAGAATAAAGTTTCTTGTTAACTATTTAATGCTCCTATAGCATTTATTAGGGTAAAAAAATGGGACATGATAGTGTACTATTTTTGCACACCAGAGGCTTTTAAATGACCTGTGTAGCCAAAATATGTGTGTTAGAGAACAAACGTACAAAAATGTATGGTTAATGTTTATGTCCTTAAAATCAGTCCATCAGAAAAGCAGTTCTAGGCTATGAAATATAGTTTGCGCAGCTTGATTAAATAAAAGTACAGTCAAATACAGTCCTGTATAGTTTGGTAAGGCTTTACAATAAGATACCATTCATTAACATGACTGACTTTATATATTCTCTAACATCAAGTTACAGTGAGTGAACATAAATTAATGTGTGTGAATGTTATTTTATACAAACACTTGATCGTTTATGTTTGTTCATTGTGTGTTAAGTAATGTCAACAGATACAACTTTTAATTAAAAAAAATGTATTAATACATTTTGAAATTAAGAAGAATAGTTGCTATATAATACTTATTTATTAAGTCATGTTTAATGAAATCTTTTTGTAAGGCGTTTTAAATACTACAGTTTCGTCTGTAACATTGATATCATACACCAAGTAATGTTATCTAAATTTATTATAAAAGCTGAGGTTTGTTATTTACTGAAAAGTTATATTATATATAAAGTTCTATTTAGCTGGTGTCAATCTAATGTTGCATTTTATCAGACTCAGACCATTGTTTTACTAATGTATATTATTTTTTCCTTTTACAGCTGAAGGCTGAGGAAGACCACGAACCACCAAAGCAAACTCCTAAGCAGACAATGGTGACTGATGCTTTTCAGCAGCAGAAGTACGACAAAAACTCACCTGAGGCAAAAAAAACTGAACCGAGCTGTTGCTGAATTCATATGTATGGATCAAGTGCCAGTTTATACAGTTGAAAAATGTGAAACACATGTTTCAAAGAACACATTTTGTTCTGTTCTTTTCATTGCTTGTAATTTATTTAGTTATTTAATTAATCAAATGTTTAAAATCCCTTGGTTTTGTTTTAACGTATAATAATATTAAAGTATTGTTCAGTCATGGTATATTTTGTTTAATTTATACAAATGTTTAAGTTTATAAATAAGAAGAGTGTGTTATTCAGTCATGTTTGTTTAATTATTGTTTGTTATTAATAAAAATAGCTTGTTGTTCAATTCGTGTTTTTGTGTTTTGCTTTGGTACCGAAATTGGTACCCAGAACCGTGGATTTTCACTGTATTGATACCGAATACTGAAATTTGTAACGTGACAACACTAGTACTGATTACCAGGAGAAACTACCTCGCATAGTAAAACTGATAGGAGTGCTTGCTAAAATATATCTAGATATTTACATTCTCATTTAGAATAAATGGCAAATAATTAGTAGGTGATTTATCATCCTTCAAACTTTTGTTGGATAACCTTACAGTAAAGCAATAATGAATGAGTAATGTTTTGATTTTGTGAAACAGTATGAAAGACCATCAAGAGCACATTCTCCTGGTGTATCGCAGGGAGCAGTGTTCTGTACATAGCGTGTCATATCAGATCACACCAAAGAAGGTCATTATCAATTGGTAGAGTATCTCAGGTTTCCAGACCAGTCCTTTTGAAACTAATGCAAATTGGCTATGTTTTCTGCCATTGGAAGAGTAAATGTAGGCCTCTGTTCTTCCTCTGTTCTATATTATAAAATGTATGGGATAACAATGTCTATAATTATCTATATTCTATGTATTCCATGTGTGCCACTGAATCTGCTGCTATGAGGTGTCTGAGCATTTCAGGGGTTTTATATAAAAGTAAAGCAAGCACAGTTTACAGTGTTCTTACATCACTAATCAAGATCCACGCTGGTAATCTCCACCAGATGAGAACTGTTTCCTCTGACCGAGTTTGGGTTTGTCATCCTTATTTAGAGCAACTTCAAATAGTGATCGCTAAAGATTAACTTAAACCCCAAACCGCTTTCAAGCTAGAAGCTTTGTTACAATATTATGATTACAATCAAGTAGGAACATGGAAATGGGTTTTTGCTGAGATCCAGCTGACAGTTCCCACTCATTGTATACCACTTACATCATCTTTAGATAGAAAATACTTTATTTAGCAAAAACATATTAAATGAAAATGTGAGACAAGTACAATTCTACCCCTGGGATAGCCACAGATCACACCAGCTCTAGTATGGATCCAGCACCTTAAAATGACTTCAGATGACCCAACACTATGTAATGATGAAGCTGGATTGGAATGATCATTGCTTCTGCTTCAATGCATTTACAATATTAGCCAACTGCATAAACTTCTAATAATACACTTGTCTGACAATGTACAACTTTCGTTTTCTGTAAAGCAGTTTTGAAACAATGTGTATAGTAAAAAGTGCTATACAAATGAATATGAATTGAAATAATGGAAAAAGGATGCAGAAAGCAATGTTACTTTTACACAGATGTCCGATTCTGAAATATATAGGCAATGCCATTTATATCATGGTAAATAAAGGAAATCCATTCAAAGCATTGTGAGTGATATTCTGAAATAACTCTGCACCACTCATGCAACTTATGTACATAGTGAAACCCCCACAAAAGCACATACACGCCCTCACACGTGTTTATAACAAACTGAGTTTTCAGGCTGAAACGAGCATTCTTATGACACAACAGCATGAACTTTGATTTTTAAGATAATTGAAGTCACACAGACTGATCCAGTTTTCAAAAGTGAAATTAGCCTTAGCAGACTAAGAGACAGAAAGAAGCCCTATGAGAGACAGAGAGAGGAGGAAGGGAGGGAGAGATGGGGTTGGGCAAAAACAAGAGCCTATCTATCTGGCTGTCCTGTCAGGGTTGTTTATCTACAGAGGATAAAGGATGCAAGATTTCAACTAGTCAAATAAGGTTTACTCAGAAAGAAATACACATGGCTTCTTGTTGCAGACTGCAGTTGGGTGTTTGGTTATCTCATGAAAACATTCCATTGGTTGCTTTCTTAGAAACCTGATCCAGCTCCACCTTTATCTCTCAGCACTAAGCATGTGCATGACATGACATATGACTCTTTTAGTCTGACCATATGTATTATTTTATGTGCTTAAACTACAAAAACAAACATTTAACAACAAATAAATGTTTTCTTTTGTATTCTGTAGTTTCTGCTAGTGATCATACTGCAACAGCATTGGTAATTAAATGTTAGTCCAAGACTTAGTTTCAAGTGTAAGCAAATTTTCTTATTTCCAAGCAGAGAAAATAAGAAAGCTTTTGTTGGTCTACAAACACATCCTGGGTGAACCAGCCTTTCTTTGTTTACAGTGCACACCTGGAAGTGTTGTGGTCAGCACTAACATCTTTAAGGAAAGGACCAGGGAGCAATGACCTTTGGTGCTTTGTTAAACAAGAGAGCAACTTTCAATGCATGAGAACCACGGGGTGTTGACCCCTAGGAGTCCAGCAAGATGCCATGTCATGGCTAATAAGCTTAGATCTGAGAGATGTGCTCTGCATCACGTAAACATCTAATAAATCAGGTTGGTCCCTGGAACTCCATGTATATTTACAGTTAGGTTAGTTAAAGGTTGGAGGACAACTTAAAACAAAAATATAAGGATAACCTAAATAGGCACTAAAATTAATCTAATTAAACATTTAAACCAGATTTTAAAAACATTTCTGAGATTAAGCATGCCTGCTTGACAATACTGAACACCTCATTAGAACCCAGGCTCATACTAATGAAAGCATGATCCAAAGTTATTCAATAATGCAGAAACCACAGACACGCATTGTAAGCTCTTTAAATTTTAATACACAAGCAGGGTAAGCAGAGGCAGCCTTGAATTTCTTGTTTCAGCTATTGCTTTTTGCAGTCATTATCACAAATCTCTGCAGTTGTATGCACACTACTTCTATGCAGTTGTATGCACACTACTATGCCAGAACATAAACCAGTCTGCCTCACTAATAAATGATGCATGTAGAGTTCTATTTAAAGTCACATGTCTATTGGTCTATTTGAGTCTGTTTGATATATTAAGTCTATCTGATTACTAACGGTTCCATCATTTTGCCTTGATCTACTTCCACGCATACGTTTAGAAAACAGTGGTCTATATCAGTCTATTTTTAATTAATTAATCAGGGTATCGAAAAACAAAGAGGAATTTGAGCTAAACTTCATGAGCAACAGGCTCTTGTGGTTAAAAATCATCTTTTCAAATCAACTGTGCTGCAGTAAGCAGTGCAGACCCTAGAGAACAATCCATCTTTTCATCTAATGTATACTGATAATCAAAAGGACAGAGAGGGTGACCGCTAATTCATCACCCTGTCTGCAGAAGAATACTCACAGCCACTAACCCTTTCCTGCTGACTAAACACAGGCCTACAAAATAGGGCTTTGGAGAAAATACTTAAGACCCTCACATCATGGTGGTAAAAGTGAAATTAAAACAGAAAATGTGAACAGCAAACTTAAGTTTTAGGTACCAGCAGTGTGAAATGCAAAACTCCACTTAAACTATTTAAAGCAAGGAGATAAAAATGTTAAAAAATTAAAGCACATATAAAATGTAAAACATATATGTACATTTAAATCCGAAATCTTTATTTTAAAATAAACACAGACATGCTGTTTGTCAACTATACATTTATTTTATTTTAGTTATAGGTAGGCTGCATATAATCTCAATATATCAAACAGGCAATTCTACAGGCCGACATTGCCAGCTCAATGTCCTTGCACTCTCTTCAGACAGCAATAAAAAAACTTGAGCTCTGTGGTAGCACACTGAGCATGAAACAAGCGACAACAGATTCCGGGGCAGAGCTGTAAAATCACCCAGTGGACAACACATAACTCAAGACTATGGGCTCTGGTGAATGCGTAATAAATTATAGTCACTGGGGCTGGGCACATGTCACCACGGTGGACAATCCAACCTGAGGTCACTCGAATTTGCATGCAGATGAGCGCATACCTCAATTATCTGAGAGAAAACGCGAGTATAACAAAGCATATGTACGTTATTGCTCCCAACATTTCATGCATCCCCCCCAAACTCTGGGTTTGTTAACATGCACTTCTGTGGGTGTGACAGCAGGAGCAAATGGTGGTTCTTACAATCGGCTTCATGTTTTTAGTGGACAAAGCAGATGCAGCGACACCTGGGGCAACAGAAATCCAGTGTCACAAAAGGTCTGTCACCTTAACATGTGACCACTAATAACAATATTATCTCCTATCAAAACACAAACATGAACATTGTACCCACACAAAACTGAGATGCCATATTTTTTGGTAGTTCATCAGCTGAAACCGTGCTGAGGAAATTGAGTCAGGGGGAAAAAGAGAGGTTGATCCCCAGAAATCATATTTCCTGTCATCTGGAAATAATGCACTAATGTTGCACGCACACAGTTCTGCCTAAAGCATATTGAGGTCTCACTGGGAATCATTGGTCAGGTTATAAGGCTACCTTCTACTGGGAATGGAATTTATGCTGTGCTTCTCTATTATAGACGTACAGAAACAAGAGGGAAAAGTCTTGGGACTTTTATGGAAACCAGTCCAGTGTGAGGGAATTAAGAGGAGGGATCTGGATCACCTATAGACTTCTCTACAGCTATGGAATATGGCACGTTCATGTGTTTAGACGTATATAATTGAAGGCAGTTTATTTGTCAAATAAAATGTTGAACATACACGTTTGTTTAACCAACATATGGCCGAAAAAAATCTTCGTTTCACTGCACCTTGACATTCAGGGATCAACAAAGGTTTAACATATCTTGAACCTAGAGCCTCCCTAAGATTTCCCACCCATGTACTCGAGCCTTTGTTCGGCTCAGCCCCAGGTATATCTAGAAACTGATGACAACAGTACAACAATGTTGTAAGCTTTCCATTAATATGACCATTAGGTTTATTTCATAAATGAATGAGACAACGATGCGATTACACACAAGGCATTTAGTGATTCCACATTTTACGAAACCAATATCAATTTATTTTAAATAGCCAAATACCGATCACCTACCCACTGCTTTAATAGTGTATCCTTTGGGGGACCTCAGCGCCCTGCGCATCCACGCTTCTCGAAGCACCTCCAAGTTATTGGCATTGCCTTGCACAAGAAGCACGTAGTTCTCCAGCCATCCCTGGAAGTAAACTTCAGTCACCGCATTTACGAGCCTTTTATTCCAAAAGCTTCGGGAATTCTGCGATTGAAAATCCTCAAACACGTCCTGCCCGCTGGTGCTGGAGGCGGTGTGTTTGCTGTCTTCGTCCCGACACAGAACAACAGCGAGGGAGGCTGCTGACAGTTGCACCACTCTTTGCTGTAGAGACATTTCTTCCTTTCTTAACGATCAACCCGATTAAATGAATCTCATTCTAAATACTGTTTGGCGAATATGACCACATCGTTCGGCTCACTTAACCCAACAACTGTAAAACCACTGACCGAATATGCCACATTCCGAAAGAGCAGCACTCCGTCTGTACGTTCGCCTCATGTGCACTTCAGTGATTATGGGCTCCCAGGGCAACCGCTGCTGAGCTGACTGACGCAGGGGAGGCGCGCAGCAGCTGCTGACCAATTAGAAACGCCCCCTAATTATAAAGGTGTGGTCGAGTCTAGACTGGTATTAATGGAAACTGCAGGTAGTGAACAAACAGCGTTAGTAAAATTGTTGGTTAATGAGGCTTTATTTAGGGATTTTGACGGCTGATTTATGTCCTTTAACGTTGTGAAGTGATGTTTAGGTACGGAGTATATATACAGGACTGTTAGGTCTATATATATATATATATATATATATGTTTGGCAACTTCTGTTATATTTTTGTAATTTTAACATTGTATGTACTTTTCTCTGTTCCTAAAAAGCAATAGAAAGTAATTAAAAAATAAATAACTAGTTAAAATAAAACCTTATAATTTGGGCATATGAACCCTAAAATATTTTCTTAAATGAGCATACTTATTTAGTTATTACCTAAATTATTTAGGAATTATAAGTCCAATTTTTAAAAGTGACCATTAGCAGTTACTAGACAGTACAAATTCAAAGTACTGTATCTACATTTAAATGCATTGTATGACTGTTGACATCTGAAATACTGTCATACTGAAATACAAAATCCAACCTGGAGGTCTGTCATAATGACAGACAGATCAAAAGTCATCTAAAATGTATGACCACAAAGTGAAGGTCTGGCTGTGGAACAGGATATTGCGTTTCCTCTGTGTACATTGCCTCTTCCCATCATAAATCATGTTTGAGGGAGACGTGCATGACCACACTTTCTTTGGATGATTGCCATACAACACACTTCAAGACCCCCACAAGTCAATGAATGTTCAATGAATAAGACCTTGTGTCTTAACATACATCTGTATTTAAAGTCAGTCACAGCATCTGGTCTGACCACAACCACATCAGGATTAGTCTTTTTTTGTATATATCTAATTTCGTCAAGGTCAGTTTAAGTCAATGCGTTTTCCCTTTGACCAGGAATCTCATTAAACTAAACCAACACGCACATGATTTTAAGAGTTTATGTGAAAGCATACATTTCCCCATGCATTACGAATTAGAGATTTTGTGTTAGGAAATTGATTTGCTTCTACAATATAAGTCAGTGCATGTTGCTATCACAGAGTAAATGTATGTTTTCAAATTGACAGCTGCTTTTATTAACTTTTTAAAAGCAGTTAAAGCTTAAGTGCAAGTTTAAATGTCCACAGGGAAATCCCATGGCAAAATAATAAAACTAATGATCTGGTGGCCATAGTTGATTTTCAGATGTTCAGTCAAACAATCAACAATGCAAAAATCTCTAGTAACTTTCTATGTCCAAAACATTTCTCTATTGATTCTCTGACTTCAGAAAAAGTTTTTGCAGACTTTGTCTGTCCACTTGCCTTTGACTGTGATTTTGCTTTTTGAGCTAAAATGTGACCCCTTCATTACTCTTTCATTATGAGTGCACATGCAAGTACTCTCTCTCCTGCAGTAAACTGGATCAAAGACACCCTTCGCTGCTTCCTGTTAAACTTTTATGGTGTGAGTTGATGTATAAGAGGCAGTTAAAGGTGTCATTAGACATTGAGGAACAATCAACTAACGAGAGGTGCATCAAAATGAGCTTGAACAGGACTGAACAGATGTGTCTGGTCTGTTCCAAACGTTCATAAACTTTGAGTGTTTAGTTTTGCTTTAATAGAACAATGGACACCTGGGTCTATTCTATTAGCTTGAGGATCTGAAAGTCACGTATCTGTTGCTTGTACAGGATCTTTTTCTTCTATTTCTTCCTCAGGTCTTTCTTTGTCCTGTATGATTACACTAAATAGGAAGCTGATACATTTTAGTGCTCAAAAACAATCCAGGCTTGGGTGTAGATATCAATTAAACTTTAGAAAACTGTGAGGTTTGTAATATGATAGTGTCACCCAATATGTTTATATGGCACATACAGCATTTAAACACGATACATCTAGGAACAAATATAAAGTAACCTCTTAATGCTATTGTGATGTTCTGGCCTGTACTCAGCCATCTGATGCTTATTATGAAGTTTATAGTTGTCACAAATAATATACAGGGAAAAATTGGCTATAGAACTTGTAGTATCACTGGTGTCATGATGAAAATAAATAGTGTCTAAATAGATGATAGTAAATAGGATTTCATATTTCCAATGTCGATAGTACAGGCATCGCCAGTGAGAGGTTCTCAGCAATATCCCAAACGACTTCCTTCAGAAGACTGTGCATTCCATCCCCAGCCATTTGAGGAAACTGGTTGACGCTGTTTGAAGATTTGCTTTCACTTTCCTATGCAAAAAAGTACATGTACAATTTGTTTCAATAAATTTGTATTA